>VYZS01066876.1:11843-25922 GCA_013400695.1 Neodrepanis coruscans | reverse complement strand
TGTCCCCAGCCACATGGGAGCCGACGGGCCCACGCCACAGTAAAGCGGCCCCGCCGGCACGTGCTGCCGTCGCCATGGCAACCCACCTCAAACACACAGGAAAGGCAGTTTAACACAGCCCCGATCCCCCCTCCCCTCCCCAAACCCTTTAAAAAACCTCCAAAAAGCCCTCAAAAGCCCCTCCCCAGGGCTCAGAAGGGAGGAGAAAGATGGGGGGGAAGGGAAAATTGTTTTAGCTCCCAGAACCTTTGATCTCAACCCACAACAGCTACTTGTAATCAATGATCTAAATGGACTTTAGTAAGACTCTTTATCTATCTGATCCATCAGTTTCTCTGAGATGTTAAACTTAGTAGTTAGGCTGCAGTAATACACAGCTTGTTTTTAAACACCAGTGTGAGACGAAATATTAGAAGGTATTGACAGGGAGATGTTGAGTATATCTTTCTGTCTTTAAAGTATTGCTTGACAGTACAACAAAAGTAATAAGGAGCGTTCCAGGTGGGTTCATGTTTGTCCATACAGCTTGCAAATTTATCTCAAAATGCAGCCAGAAACACCTTTCGGAACATTGTCATTCTGAATAATTCACTGAAAAAACAATCACTGAGCAATAAGTGGCCTCTCATATTTTTGTGGAATTATGACTCATTCAGCTTTGGGTTTATTTTCTTCTGATCTGTACTTTAATTATTAAGGCTTACTGTGATGTCTGCATTGGTCTGCTTTTGACCTGATATTGTTTATGGGTAGCATTAATGTAAATATCACTGCAAAAATGTAATCCACAAACATACACGGCAATTGTAACTCAGAAATGCTACAACTCTTCGAATTTTAAAGCCAAGAGCGAAAGTAATTTTAGATAAGTGTATTAATATGAAGTAGCTTATTTCAAATATAACAGGTCTTTTGTAGGCTATAAGAGGCACACATGAGCTTACAGAAAAATCAGGTATTTTATGAGTTGCTATGATGAGATTTTATTTCAGTAGTTGTTTGATGAATACTCTTTCCATGTCTCAAGTATTTTGTTATATTTTTTACAAGTAGCCCATTTTCTCTCTAAAATTATTCTGAATGAGAGCCAAACTCACCATCTTTCTGTATAGATTAACAAAAAAGAGTAATTCAGCTCCAAAATTATAGGTTAAAATCCCATCTTCACAGGGACCTAGTACTTATTACTATTACCTATGTCCCAGGTTACAATATTGTGAGGTATTTTCTAAATTTTCTCCCAAAATAAAAAGACTGAATTTGAATTTCCAAAATTTTATTTTCCTTTCTATCTGTCTCTGTGGGTAGGATTTGTATAATTTAAATGTTAACATATTAAACCATATCAGATTTTGAGAAAAAACAGCACCTACTTTTCTACATTTAAAACTCTCTTCACCAAAATCTGAAATTAAATTTCCTTCAATTCCATTTTTGACTGAAACAACAACTAAAAGTAAGATTCAAAAGCGATTTTGAAAAAAAAAATCCCAAACCAACAAAAAATACCAATTAAACATGATGAGGAACTGAGGGAAAAATCCAGTGCTTAAATATGACATGCATTAGAATAATGAGTACAATAAGTTTTTGAAGTGTCTAAAGATAATTTCTCTCTGTTAACAAAACAGCTAATATTTCACCAATTCCGTGTTGCACATCTTCTTACATCTTTCTCTACATTTCAGGTAGATTCAATTTACCCAAGAAACAAAAATGGTTTAAAAGAATACTTACAGTTTTATGGGAGACAATTAACAGCCAGTAAGAAAATAACATTTTAGTTTCTACCATTAAGGATTTATTTTGGTTTTGTCCACTGCTAAGTGTCTAATAGAATACAGGGGGCTTAATTTTTTTCCTTCTGCTGGAGATGAATGGATTAGAATGGACCATTAACAAGAACAAAAGGATTAGACAGTGCTCAAAGAAGAGGATCCATTGCTTCTATTTAATGCACCTTTAAGATGGCAGACAAATCTACTGGGTTTCAGGGATAATATTTTTCACATATAACATAGGAAAAAGAGGCAGTAGCAAGACTGTGCAAATCTGCAGGAGATGTTAGAGGAGACACAACTGTACAGTTAGCTGGAGAGTGTCTTGCAAAATCAGAAATTGAGCCAAACCAAACTATACAGCTCCTCAACAAACTCTGCATGTCTTATTACTGTAGTTGACATTTCAGTCTACATCAGATAACGTGTAAAGATCGTTACACAAAGCAGCAGATGCCTGGAACCGCAATGTCAGAAAAATAGCCAAAATAGCCCTAAATATATAAATCTGAATTAAAGTTATTCAACGCAGTTTGAGAAAAATCCCACTGAATATATCTGTTAGCACCATTTCATATAGTCATGAAAAGTACCTGTGACCTTGTCTGCCTCTAAAGGCAATGTGCAAAAACCTATGTATTTACAAAACAAGCATCAAATCTTCAGTACTCTAGTCATGCAAATGATGAAACCATACACAATCACAAATTCAATGCTATTTAGACATCTACCTAAATTTTTGCCTTTGAAGTTACCATTCAAATATGAATATTTTCCTACAGAGCAAAGTAATTTTATGAAATCTTAAGAGGTAAATATAATGAGAAATCAAGGTAGAAGAGGAGCACAGAATCAGTATTACATTCATAGCTGTTCAGCACATGTTAAAATGCCTGTCATATGGGTGAGGTTATTTTAGATCAGTCTTTTCTCAGAGTTTGCTCAAATTCTTCATACTAATTTTAGTAAGTTAGCTGGCTGATAAAATTAGAGACCAGCACATTTTAGTGGTATGAGGGAGAAAAGGAAGTGACTGCATTTTGCAAAGGAACCTGAAGATTCAAGAAAGTCTGACAGTAAAAATGCAGTAAAAAAAGAACAAATGGAGTGGAGAGGGAAAGGAGGATAGTCTGGACAGGGCCTAGGTGGAGATGAGAAAGTTTATTTGACAGAGAACACTTCCCACTTACATAGGAATATGATAATTTTATGAAACAAGAAAAGGTCATAGAGAATTATCGATCCAGATGCCTTCTGCTTACCCCTTGGCTGGTCAGAGACTTATTTAGAAGGTTCGTGAAGGGTTACTTTGCCTATGATTAAAATATTAACAATCAATTCCAGAGTCCATGGAAGGGTAAAACCTCAATTTTCAGTGTAGTAGTTGTCAAAAACAGAGCAGTGTAGAGGGATAGAAATACCTTCATAGTACTACTACTTCATATGTACTACTTCATAGTACTTACTACTTCATAGTACTAGGTCTCACACATGGAGCTAATTTATTCAGTTTTGTTTTTTCCATCTCTGTATGTGTATTTAAAATGCTATCCTAATCATGCTTAACAATTAATTTAGGGACAAGAATTTGTCTTTTGAATTTTTTTTTTAATAATAGAAAGCAAATCACACTAAGACATATATGGCTTGATATTTTATATCTTTCCATTTTCTCTTTTGAGGGCATTGCTGGATTTAAATAATTCATAATCAGTGCTGAAACTGAATCAGTGCTATTTTATAGCATTATGGAAAATAAAATTTTTAATTTTGTCCTATGATGGGAAAGCAAATGCAAACAAAAGAAAGATAAATGCATTTATTTAAAAATAATTTTTGGAGTATTGAAGTTGGGACCACATTAGACTATAAGATCATCTTTCTTTTGATTGATGTACAGAAAGATATTTTTAAAATGAAGCTTATCTTACTCATAGGAGAACATATTCATAAACACTGAGGTAATACGAAAGGGAAACTTGTATCTAAACAAAGTTAAGCTATTGTTGTGCTAGGAACACTAATCAAGAATTGAAACATGTCTCTACTTGGAAACTCCACAATAACACATTATGTCTTCCAAGCCATGACCCAAGTAGTTGAATTTGAAAATGTAATGCTCCAAGGAAAGGTTGCTCTGCTCTCATTGTTTCTGAGGTTCCAGCTTAACACACAGAGACCTTGCCAAGTGTTAGGTGTATTGCTTCTGCTAAACACTGACTGTAGCCAGTGTTTATATGGTGAGTTTAACAGGAAGAAATGCGTCTCTCAATCCGTTTTGGAACAACTGAATCCCCACTGTATAAACTCCAAAAAATAGTGAGTTGAAGCAGCTTCCAACAAAGCTCTAAACATACTTCTAATTATGCCCAGGGCTACTCACTAGAACTCTCTTCAAACTTTTTCCTCTGTCAGTACCTCTCTCTAGTGGCCAGTTTACAGATACATCTCCAAAAACTGAAGCTTGTATTCAATTAAGATATTTGTAGTAAAAATTTTCAACTGATAGAAAAGGAAACTGCTAGAAATTATTCATAAAATGGTATGTTGTGAAACTGAAAATCTATTATTTCTCTTTCCTTCATATGTTTGTTTAGTTTTGGTAGGTTAAACGTTTTCATTATGTACCATTCAGAGGATGAAATAAACAAAACATTCAAGAGACAAACATGATATTAATTTTGCATCAGTTAAGTGAATAAAGCAGTGCCTGAAATGTACATTTACCCTCTAATTTAGTTTTAAAACCTTTTAGACCATTTCTTGTTGACACCTGATGACAATATGCATTGTTCTAGAATTCATGAACTGAATGCATTTCCAAGTATTGTTGCTTTGTTAACTGAAGGTTGATGTCCAGGACATTGAAGCCTCCTGAAAGAGGTTTCAGTGAAACAATGCGTGTGGAATAGTAGAGAAATATACATGTGACAGGACAAACCGCTGTACAGATTTTTGTATTTATTCAATTGATTCTCCTCCCATGATGGTGGGAGCCAATTAGAGAATACCATGTGAGAAATCCTGTCATCTGACATTTCTGAATAATTTTAGAAATCTCTGAAATTTATGTTTTGAAATGCTTAAAAACGACTGTCATGCATGTCATACATGACTCTTCAGTGTCATACTGCTAATGTACTTGAAAAAGTGTCAGGATTCCAAAAAGCATGCAGGCCCCAATAAGGAGCCTTGCTTTCCCTGGGCTTTAACTTCTTACAGATTGGTGTTATCCTTTCCCGAATTTTTAAACAAGTGTTTCACAGTTTACCTTGGGAAATTTATCAGAAAACATACATTATAGTAAGGACCAAATACCTAGGGCTATCCTTTGCAACTTTTAACATTTTTCTCCTATAATTTTTTCTCCTACCTATAAATTTCTTTCTGAGGTTAAGCTTATTAAGTAAGGAAATTAAAATGACTGAGTCAGACGAAAAGCTGGTGAAGGTAGGCTGACTCCATATGATTTTGAATATTGTCTCCCACATCACAGGATGGAATCTTAACCACTGCATTTAAAGGCAGGCTTCTGTTGCTGTCCAACTATCTATGGAAAGTGTATAGCTTTGAATATGTAGCCAAATAATTGTCACCACCTATGGCTAGGAGCACTCACCTACATTATGAAGTCCAGATCCATTTACTTTTTCTGTCTTAGAGCAGCACAATAACCTTGAGCCTTCAAAATTGCGTAAAGTTGTCCTAGCCTCTGCATATCTTTTCTTCTAATCAGAAATTCAATTTGAGTAGCACTTATATATAGAAAACATAGTTTATACATTGGCATTTCTGATGGAGAAAAGAATGGTTCATAGCAAAACTTCTAATAAGATGCAGCTCTCTGAAGTGCATTAACCCAATTGCTAGGATAGGAAACATGCTGAATTCACAATGTTTTTATTCACTGATTATTTTCAAATATAAATTAAGAAAAAAAAAAGAAATTGTTTGCAACTACACATGTAGCAGATTTTATACATTCCACATGGAGTCATGAAGTTTTACAAAAAAATTAAGTTTAAAAACTGATAGGCCATATTTGAAGTCTATATAAAAGGAGTTAGAAATCTAATATCCTTGAGTAGGAGTTAGAAATTTAATATAAAATTTATATATAGTGAAAAGTGTAACAAAATAATGTAACGAAATAGACACACAGAATATTTGCATGCATTCTCCCTAGGGTGTGCAGTTTGTTTTCTTGCTAATTCAAACAGTAGAATACTATAAGTTTTCTCATTAGACTTTGTAAAAGAACATACTCATACTATTCTGGGGTGTGTAAGCAGTCATTTGAAGTGACTTTAAATTGAGTTTAATTTTTACAAGAAATACTCTTGTCAGAAAAATCAAATATTTTAACTCTGGTTGACCTATTTCAATAACTACCTGCCATTGAACAATTACTCAATGTATTTATCAGAACTCTTTATTTTATAAATTTAGCATGCTACCAAAAACACCCTATGTGATCTTTTTAAGAACGTAAACTTCTGTTATACTGAGCATAGGTTGACATCTAAGGCTCCAAAAATTTTCTTTCTTAAAGAAATCTTCTCCTTTTTAGTTGCAGAAAATGCATTTCAAAGAATTTAAGAAATACTTATGAAATTCCATGAGAAACTTAGGTCTAAAGTTGATTCAGATGAATCAAAGTAATATGTCAGTGTTTTCCTAGAATAAGTGATATTTAATACCATGTCCTGAGAATGAAGAGCTTCAACACAGGGATTAAAGATTTTTAAATACCAGCTGGACTTGGTCTTAATAGAGACAACATACATGTTTGAGCTCTGCTAGTAGGGCTGTAGCTAAATTCTTTGTTATAGCTGTGGTGAAACTGGTTAAAAAATTAGACTCCTCTTAGAAAAAAGTCTGTTTCCTATTAGAAGGCCAACAATAAATTGCTTCTTAATCTTTCACCTTTATGGACACTTGACACTCTTATCAACTCATTCAAGCAGATTGCTCACTGGAATTGTGAAAAGCATGAAGGACACAAATTTCTTAAGCACTAAAGTTGTATTATTTACAGAATAAAACAAATACAATTCAATTTCTAAGGACAATCCAAAATTATGAAGAAAGAGTTTGGGACAAAGACGCTGACCCTATATTATTTCTTTTCTTCAGGAGAGCCACTCTTTGTACTGTCCTTAAGACTGATCTCTTATAAGCTCTATTCATACAATCTTATTCTCAAAGGTTTTGTTTTTGGGGTTTTTTTTCAGACTTTTGTTTACGCCCTGTTTCTTGCTCACTTATAATACCATTCTCTCAACTTAGGCTGCAGTTGCAGTTCTGGGGTGCTACTGTCTAGGTGTGGAACTCATGGCTGAAATAAGCTGCAGTAATGCCCCCTTACTCAGTTCATATTTCCTGCTTACGGAACAAATGTTTCTCTGCATTAACTAGGAAATATTTGGTTTCAAGGGTTTCATGAAGTTTGTTGAACAGAGTGTAAGAAGGATGAGATTTCCCAATTCATGCAAATATTGTGGTCTTGCAATTTGTAACAGACCAGTTGCCAATTCTGGAATCAAGTAATTTAAAATAAAACCAGTGATGGTTCATTACACTTAATTTTGGCTTCCTGCAGCTTTTAACAATGGTGCCTGCTCTTTGCAAAAAGGTGAAAATACCATAGCCTTTAGAATCCCTACTACTGTGTATAGAGATGTCAAATGTAGATCTAGGCTGCATATTTCCAAATTGTGAGTGAGCCATCAAAGTAATAATTTGCTGAATATTTGCTTTTGTATAACTGTACTAAAATTACACACATATTATGTGAAATAGTGTTTAGTTGACAGTATTCTGGTTTTTGATATCCATGCATCTGTTGCTTTTTTCGAATAAGTCCTGCTAACAAACACCTCACATAAGGTTCTGTTTTCATTATAGAATGAAATGAGTGGGTGTTGAAAAGTTTTTTAAGAGCCAATCCACCCAACTCATGTTTTAGACATTTCCACTTGGGCTGCTTTGGGCTGCTGTGACATGTGACTGCTCTTTGGTAATGTATAATGAGACTGACAGTACTTGAATTTGTACTTTTGCTTTCATTTTGTAAAATTACACTCTTAGAATTGATTAATTACATGATATCTATTGTCATGTGAAAAATAAATAAATGATTGAATAAAGACTCTTGCTTCCTTGCTACTTAAAGACTCAAAAGCATGAAAAACAAAAAAATATTTACAGGTCTAGTCTTATAAAGAAAAAACAGGCTTTGTTTTTCTTATTCTCCAATTTGTATTTTGTCAGTAAATGAAGTTGGCAAGACAGTTGACTGCACAGAATACCTGCTCTCTAACCATTCCTATTCTCACCTCCATTTTTTCTACAAAGAAAACATTTGCCTGTTAACATCTCCTTCCACATAGCCTCTAATTGATTCACAATGAAAAATATTAATGGTAATCCTACTTTTCAACTCAGAAAGGGGCATTTCACGTTGCTTCTTTTTGTTAGAATTTGAACAGATATCTTTCCCTTATTTGTTACCTATAATTTAGTTAAGTACAAACATGATGTCTCTCTCCAGTTCTTTACACACAGAATGTATTTGTTCTGTCTCATGATAATCATGTCTGATTTTAGTATTGGAGGGCTCTCCAGCCAGGAATGAGTATAGAGCACTGTATTCAAGTCAAATAGTGATTTCACATTAATAGATGATACAACTCAAAAAGCATCGACTTACAGAGGGTCACTATGCTGATATCCCAAAAATATGTTTAACTTATGCTTACTTCAGACTAACTCTTTTCCTGTGAACTAGATGCCGCTTAGTGGTTGAAGACCGTTCAGTTTGCTCCTGGGATGCACCCTCCAGTTCCATTTCATCTGAAAAGAGTCTACGTCCTTGCAATTCATCTGCTCTGTAGCGGGAACCAAAATACAGTAAACAGCAATAACTGGGAAATTCACTTTGTATGAGGGAGTATGATCGATGTGAGCTGAAGTGTTAATACTATTAAATAGTGATGTATTTTTGGCAGTGTCTTAGTTTAAAGGCAAATGCTGGGACAGAGACTCCAATTAATGAGCCCCTTCACTTTTATTAAACTTTCCTTTTCAACAATATAGAGAGACAAATTGCAAGGAAATAGAAGTGAAAATAATAACAATTTTCTAAAAAGAAATATAACCACTGTAACAATACAGATAAAATGGTTTAAGCCTGTAATAGACAGAGATCATTCCTGGTCTCTTTCCCCTTGGTGCACAGACAAGATGAAGGCTGACATATACTCTCCCCACACTCCGGCCTTCCCCACAAGGGAAAAAAGAAAGTATAGGTGCAGGATGTCTCTCTGTCTCCTTTTCTCTGGCTCCTTTTCTCTCTCCAGATGCAGATGGCAACAGTTACAGCAGGCAGGGACCAGAAACCACGGGCGATGAGGCAAAATCCCTGGAACAGCAGAAAGCTCTGTGCAGCTTCCCTTTGTCTATGACTATGTGGTGAGATTTCATGGAGTTGAATTCTGGAGGTGGTGGTGGGCACTTCTCTCTGCTGCTTGTCAGGGCTCAGCTCTGTTCCAGCTTGATGGTGGTGATTCCCATCCCTGGCAGCAGCCAAGGTGTGTGAAGCTCTGCCCGCAGGAGTATAGAGACCATTTGAGTAAGTGACTAACTGTGGCTAATATTTTGTCTAAAGGATAGAAGGCCAATAAATCAGCTCAATAACTTGATGACACTCCTATAAAGAAAAGCCTGATCAGTAAGTAGGCTTTTTTTTTGAAAGGGTGCACTACCAGTTTCTTTAGGAAAAGCCATCCAAGGGCTCACTGCTTCTGCAGAAATTTGACTAAGACTAGAGGCAGTATAAGTAAGTGGACTGTTTACAGACAGACAGTAAGTTTGCTTAGTTTGGTGCTATGGTATCTGTTCAAACTACTGTATTCTGCTGACTATTTCCTCTCATACTGGATCATCTGCAACACACTGTTCCTACATCTTCTTGGGTTAGAATGAGTGTATAATTTCTAGTTTTCTATAAAACTGAGGAAGCAGAGACGTTCAAAGCAAAGTTTCCCTCACATACCCCTCTCTCTTCTGCCCACCATTGGTAGCAATTCTCTCCCCACAAAAATGCTGGCATGGCAGTATGCTGGGCAGGGCAACCTGTTTCTAGAGGAGCTAGATAGGGAAAAAGGACAAGTCCCAGAGATACCTTGCATTTTCATCCTGTGCCATGGGGTAGGGTCCTCTGAGGACATGGATGTTTCTTCTTCTTCCATGAGATGAGGACAACTGGTGAAAAAGAGCTTGGTTTAAAAAGAGGCAGAGACTCTATTCAACTTTGTCCAAAGCCACGATGATGTTGCAGCACTAGGTGAGATCACAATACATTTGTTTGTTGTACACATTTTGAAACACACACATCTTTGTGCCCTTACTTCTCCAGGTGGAACTTGATTAGAAGTTTGTTTCTGAGTGAAAAAAATAGAAGTCTTTGATGTGTAAAGACAAAATGCAAGACTGTCTACCAGTTATCATATCTTTAAAAGTTTATGTGATAACAGTGAAACAATTGTATTTTATTAATTTCTATTATTTCTACCATTTCTCATAATTATGCTGGACTAAATAAACTACTGTCAACTTCAAACATGCAAGAATTATTACTCTTTAAAAATGCCATGAATTTCAAAGGATGTATTTTCTTTGCCTTATGTTCTTGAGCCATTAGAGATCACATTTTTAAACACTTTTCCACAAGTAAAAGAATAAAAATGATATATATTTTTTTAAATGGTTTAACTCAACCCTTTCCAAATAGTGTGACACTTGATAAAATTTTGAGGGTTTGTAGTACTTTAAGGAACTGCAGCTTTTCAGTACTTCAGCCTTGTTTCTACTACAATATTCTATGCTGAATAAAACTGTGTTACAAAACACAGCTTTTCTTTTATCTGTCTTCCCTCTTGCTGCCTTGCAGCAGGGAAAGTATGTTGGTACATCATTCAGATGAAAACTGTAATTCTAGTTTTCAGGCACCTGAGGGTGACTTGCCGTAACCGAACTCACAACAAAGCCTTGTTATGAATAAGGGAGCAGGTTACAGACCCATTTCAAAGACCCACACCCCGAACTCATGATCCACCTGGGTCTATATACCCCTCCTGAGTGGCAGGTGTCACTCATTGCTGATTGGCCTTCCCACTCCAGGCCCTCCCCATTCTCCGCCCCATCCCGGGACCCAGAACCCCCTCCCAATGGAGACTGGGCTGCTGCAACTGTTGCCCCGCTGCAGGGAAACACGTTCCCCTCGAGGAGACCTTGAGAGATTATTCCCACAGGCTGTTGTGATGTCTAGGTCTCGCTCTCTCTGCCTCCTTATCTGATGTTCCTGTGCTTACACTGACTCTTCTCATGTTAACCCTGTGTCTGACAGCAGAGCCTCCCCAGCCCCTATAGGCAGCACTCAGACCCCAAATAGATCCCTGTCCCCAGCTCAAGGGGACTCTTCTGTGCTGTGACCCAAACCAACGATTGTTTGGAAATTAGCTTACAGCTTTCATGTCACATCTCCCAGATCTTTGTCAGGAGCCTAATCCTGGCTGCGACTTTCTCCTTACATCTTAAACACTGGGAGGTAAGTGAATAGTGAGGATCTTTCACAGGGAGAAAACCAGAATAAAGGCCCCAGCTTGAGAAATGTGACTGAAGTACATGCCTAAGACAAAAATGTTTTAAAAAATTTATATTTTTAAGTCATTAAGATGTTTTAGAATCCTAAACTTTTGGTATGTTTTGTCAGCTCCTGTTTTGTTTACAGCTTGATTTACTCAAATCCCAATGGGTAGAGTATTGTGTTTGTCTCCAGTATTCAGGCCATTACAAATCACTGGAATGTTATACTATTTTCTTACAGTTGCGCTTTTTTCTTTGATAGTTTGAAGCCCCATCTCAGTTTTAATTTTCATATGACACAAAGTGAAGCCAGCATTTCTTAATAATTTTTTTAAATGTTCATATGGAATTGCTTCAAAACCAGCAAAAAGCTAAGTTTTGCACTGTTAGATAAGTGGAGTTTCTGTCACCAAACCCAACTTTTTGGTAAGTCTTTCTGCAACCAGTTTCATAAACAGCATTCACTCCTATTTAAAATTTTGTATTTCATTTCACAAGGATTTGTGACAAGACAGTCTTTCTCTTCAGGCTGCAGAAGACCATACTCCAAAATTTGCCTCCATGACTCTGTTTTTTTCAACATCTCTTCCTCACTGAAATAAATCAGCAGTGACTGACACTATATTGGATTTCAATTTGAATTTCTCATTTGAGTTACTACAGAATTGTGGGATTAATAACCCAATACCAGCAATTATTTATTATTTTGAGGATTAGTAGTGCTAGGACATCCGAAGGTGTATGAAAAGTCCTGTTCAGTTCTACACCTGTAGCATTTGTAGGCAAAAGAACAATGCATATATACCTTCTGGACAGGTTGAGAAGAAATGTCTTCAAGTTGCATCAGAGGAAATATTATTGTATTTTTTTTAATCTTTTTCAGTTACTCTATATAGAGTAACTCTATAGCTCATTCTCACAATAGCATTGTCTAACAGTTATTCTGCATCTTAATGGGTAAGTATCCAGTTTATTTGTTTTTTTTAGATAGGTGTTTGTTCTTTTTACAGCCACGTGTTTACAATATGTTCTATTTATAAAAGAAGTTTTAACAGGCCAAAGCTAGAAGCTACAATTTTAATTCATTTTTGAAGACCAACTGTTCAAAGAAAAAATAAGAATAATATCACTTCAGTAGTTTTAGAATATTTAGAACACTTCTGAGCAGACTTCTGTGAAAACTGAATTTTCAGAAAACCATGTCTTCTATAATATATAGTGACTACTTATATTGCTCATTATCATATAGGTCAGCTACTCTGTCCCTTGAGGATATAAACATTTGAATCTAGTGTATGCATGAAAGATTGTGAAAAACTGCACTGCAGAAAAAATTGAGCCTTAAACATATGACTAGGTCTGCTTGAAATATCAAGTGTCAGACATGGTTCACCAAAGTTTAAATGTTACAATGGACAAGTTTACTGACAAATTGGCTCAGTTATGGCTAAAATCACCTGTTTTAAAGAGCTTTCTAAGGCAAAATCCTTATCTAAACAAAAAGGAAGTATAAGCTTTTAAAACTGTGTCACTCTTAAGTCTTCATATGATGAAGGCTTGATGTGAAGCTCATGCAACTCTAAACCTTGTCTACATCTGTGCACTTTCAGCAGTCAAGATGCAGTAAGATAATAAGTTTATGGCACAGGATGGACCATGATGTTGTGCTGCTACTGGAAGTTGTATTACCTCAGAATTCTTCTTTGATTATAAGGCTTTTTACAATCTAGAGCTTTGATATGGGAAAGGGGTAATCAGGCAGTACTGTATATTTTAAAGTAATTCATCTTTGACATTTAAAATCTTTTACTTAACCATCCATCAAAAACATGTTGTTGTTTTTCCTTCAATAGTACTGAGACTCCCAACCAGATCCTTTCATTCTGTTTTGGGATGCATAATCAAAACATGACTTCTGCCATAAACAGAAACCTATTTGTGGTCCTTAGTTTTTCTGTTAATGAGGAAAAATTATTTTCTTCAAATGAATTATGCCCAATATAGGTCTAAGATGAAAATGAAAGCATGGAGAAAAGGAAAACATGCAAAAAATGAATGTTATTACTAATGATTTGCTGAGTCACCTAAAATGCTATGTAGTAATTCACAGAGTAATGTCTAGATACTAGATACTAGTAGTTTTATCTGTCAGTCAGCAATCACATTCTGCTGTGAATTTTGTGTATGATCTGACAGAATGCAACACTGACAGCCTGATAGATACTGCAGATATTAGCAATTATAATAACAGCAAGATATAGCAAGATAATGTCGTGGGGTGAAAGTAAAACTGGTCTTTTTTCCTGCCTCACGGGGCCGGTGGCTTCAACACTGGCGGTGGCCACAGCGGCGGTGGCAGCAGTGGCAGCAGTGCCGGGGCGGCGGCGGCGGCAGCAGGAGCTGCGGTGCTGGCGGCAGCATCGGCAGCCACGGGGGCGGCAGTGGTGGTGGCAGCGGCGGCGGCAGCGGCCGCAATGGCAGCACGGCGGCTGCCATTACTGGATATGCACTTCCAGCCCGGGGGCGGTGGGCCGGCGCACTTCTGGCTCGTCACTGCATTTCCGTGCGCACAGGGCCTTGCCCAGGGTGGGGCCCAGGCGCTGGTTATCCAATCACAGAAGGCAGGCCCCCTGGGGCCCATCTGCGCATGCAC
>VYZS01066867.1:84699-128331 GCA_013400695.1 Neodrepanis coruscans | reverse complement strand
CACTGAAGGAGAAAAATACCCGTGGAGTACCTGGAACGGGACTCCAGATTCCCTGCTGCAGATCTTCCTTTGGAACCTGCTTCAGCTTCTCCTTCTCCAGCAGCACAGTTGCCAAATGCCTCCCTAGATGGGTGTCCCTGGGATTAGGCAAAGGCTTGCAGCCAAGCTCTCGCCTACCAGCAGAGATAGAAAGGAGCCCATCTATTGACATTCAAAGCCATTTTTTGTCCCTAAGAATGACCTAGAGATGTTTCTCCAGCTAGATATTCATCAAGAATGGGTATATTCCAGGATAAATCATTATTCCCCTTACTGAAGCAACACTGTGAGGAAACACTGGAAAATCCTGCCATTTTATCACCNCTTGGAAAGCTGGTTCTTTAATTTTATAACTTGCCATGTAGAGACATCACCTTGCACCACACCTGGCTGTATTTTTATGCTCTTGAAGCAAGAAGACACCATGTCTAGTTTAATGCTGGCTTTGGAGGCACAGGTGATGGTTGGTCTCAGGAATGTGCAGACTCTTTCAGCCCCTATGAAGGCTGAGGGTCAGTGGCACTGTTCATGCCTTTTGCTATGGACATAGTGCATGAGTCCACTATGAAATGTAACTTGGTCATTTTACAATCCCTCCATTGGAAGGCTGGAGGTGGAAATCAGGACAGAAGAGTTAAGCAGACACTTCTCTGGATGCCTTGTGAAACAGGTGGTTTTGCAGAGTCCAGATAACCCGCAGCCGAGCCTGTTCTCTCAGTAACTCCAGCTGGGAAGGGCAGGACTGGAATAGCTGATGTCTTCCTCACAGCCACAACAGCAGGGCTGTATTTATGGTGACCCCAGCTGGAGAGAGGCTGGCGCTGAAATAGTTGTTAGTTATGGTATCAATTTCTGCAGCAGCATCTTTTGAAGCTTAGAGCAAGAAGAGGCAGCACACACCCTCCTGTTGTTCAGCCTGCTGCTGAGAAAGAGTCTGATTATACTTTTGTTCCTCTGTCTCAGGGCTGTAGGATGTAGAAGGCATCAAACCCAGCACTAATTCATTTCATTATTATTCATTAAATATTCTATTGCTCAAAATGAAGCAAAGCACATTTTTTTAAACTCTGCTGCAAGTTGTTTTTAAACTCTACTTAACCTTTTCATTTCAAATATGGTGTAACATTCACCATCTTTCTTTGAAAACATCATAAATTAATCAAAGCAGCACGGTTTCAGAGAGACAGCTGGCAATATTTACATTTTTTTCTAGTTTGCTGCTGCTCCAACTTACTTCTGCAACTGCAGCAAAGAAAGTCCCAAGTGGAGCCAACTGTATCTGGCTTCAAAATACATTTTTGTTTCAGAGCTAAGTATCTCACTGCTGCAAATGGAGCCAGCGCCTGCACTTATCCACATGTACACAGCACGGAAAATCAGCTGGGGAAAACAAGGAAATGCTGTTATATCATGTATTTTAATCCCACAGTCTGGGTCATCCTTATCATAACTCAGACAGGGAACAGGGCAATGGAAGGAGACAAACTTGGGAGGAAACTGAGATAGTTATACAACCCCCAAGTGTCTAGTGGAAGGTGTCCCTGCCTGTGGCAGGGGGATGGAACTAGATGGGCTTTAAGGTTGCTTCCAACCCAAACCATTCCATGATATTCAGGAGACCTCCTTTTACAGACAGGACCTGTGTATCTGAAGTTGTAGCATGAGTCAGATTGGTTTTTTTAGAATTATTGGATTTACCTCTGGTAAGGGACAGTCCAGGTTCACATGCTAGAAATGATGAATGTAGGATCTTCCTGCCGATTTTCACTCTTGTTGTGTGAAGTTATTACACTTCGTTATATAACTGCCTCTTCCACCTCCAGAACTGGCTGTGATTTATATTGTGAGTAAAGTGATTGGAGCTGGTATTGCAATTTAAGTTTTAAATTGATTTGTGACACCTTTGAGTTAAAGTGTGCTGTGGAAATACAAGTTTTTGTTGTTACTGATTGCTCAATGTTCTTACCCATGGTAAAGGCAGTTAAGCAGCAAAGCTGGGAAAAAAATGGGCCTGTTCAACCCCAGCAATGGGGCATCCAGGTTAAAAATAGAGAAAAGCTTCCCAATAAACAAGTGCTGACACAGGCATAGCACTGGGCACAAACTGAGTGAAGGTGACCAGTCCTTGGTCTGAAGCTCCCAGATAACTTACACCTCAGTGCTGTTAAACGGTGCTTTGTTCTGCCGTAAGCGCTGCAGTAACTCTGGAAGGGGCAAGAACATTCCTCTCTTGGTTGTAAAAAGGAATATACAGCACATGCCTCTGGGGAAATGTGCTGGATTTAGACCAGCTCAGTAAAAATACCCATTTCTGTTGGGTATTGATGTTGCTGGTGGGTGATGTGCTGTTCAGCTTTTATATCTGGTGCAGCCAAGACAAGAAATGTAGACGAAGGGTCTGCGATTCCTTCCTTCCTTCTTGTGCTCTACCCTGTTGCATTTGAAGATCTTCCTATCAGTGTATCTGGAATTTTACAAATAAAACTTCCAGTAGGCAATGGAACCACCTGAAAAACTTGGGGTAAAACCAACCTTCTGCAAGTTTTGGCAATTAATGAGCAAATAATACGCAAATAGGGAGTTTCTCTCCAGCCCTGGAGTGCTCTTGAGCTGTACCCCAGCCAACTGCCTCCTTGGGCAGCCCAAGTGCTCAGTTCTTCCTTGCCTCTGATTGATGGGGAGGTGGAAATTCTGGGAGAGAACAACCTGCTGGTAGGCAATGGACCAGATATGAATAACAGCCCTCAGTATCCAAGCTGGCCTAATGAATAGGGAAGTGGGATGCAAGTGGCTTGGATGTTTCTGGGAGTGTTTTAGTGCTGGTTTTGTTTTTTATTCTACATGTGGAGCAAAACCTTTTACAGTAGCCCCTAAGATCAAAGCCCCATTAAAAGCTCCATTTTGAGTTCTGCCTGGATGTTGGCACAACTCACTGCTGTGGAGTGTGAAGACCAGTGTGGTGTGGAGAGCAGTTCTTCCCCATGCTGGGAGAGCAGGCTGGGAGTCCTTGAGCTCAGAGCAGCTGGGAAGGATGTGCTGCCTGTTCAGTCTGAACAGAGCCCATGTCCTGCCCCCACCTGCCTCAAGCATCTGGCTCCTTCTCCTCCACAGACCAGAAGATCCTCTAACACTGCCTTTTTAGAGCTGGCTGCAGCTCTGCCCTGCTCATTAGAGAACCATGTGCATCTCCTGACAAATGACAGAAAAATTGAAAGCCACCACTTGCAGAAATTAGGAAGGGAGTCGCAGCCCCGCTGGCAAGCCCCCTTTTCGCCTTGTTAATTCATTTAACAGTTCAGCTGTCAGGGATGCTGGCTTTGATTGGGAAGGCAGTGAGTGTTCACTGAGAGGCTGGGTACTGATATTCATCCCAGCCCAAAACGCAGCTGCTACCAGAGGTGCTGTTCTGCTCGGCTGAAATTAAGACTCTGTTAGAGCAACCACTATATCAAGAGCATTATTCTACCAGGTCGCTGTCACTACCTGATTGTATGGTGGGCTCTGGAGTTCTGGAGACACCACTACCTGCATTTTAATTAAACAGAAATCACAGTTTTGGGGCAGGCATGCTTCACCTAATTTGGGAAGGTGAATAAAATGAAAGGTGGCAATACAAATCCTGTGCTAACGAGCCTGCAGCCTTCAGTGCTTCTCCCGTATACTGCAAAGCTGTTTTGGATGAAAAATAATGGAATTCATCATTTCTTCCAGCAGCTGCTGCTGGAATGGAGTACGTGTGTGCAGAGAGGAGGTGGCAGAAGGGGTGAAGTGCTCCAAGAGACACTAGCCTTTAAACAGGTTGTAAATCCATTTGTATGAAGAGGAGAGTGATGTGCGTCATTATAACTGATGGTGACATTGGTGACCTTTAGAATTCACAAGAACTGATGAGGCTGGATTGTTGTTGTTGTTGTTCTTTTTAATGATGATCTCTGAGAGCTGGTAATGTAATGGGAAAGGCAAGGAGTGAAAAGAGCGGGGAGACAGATCCCTTTCTTTACAACTGCTGCATTGAAATGCTGCCTTGGTTGTACCATCATCTTTCAGAGAAGGTTTCCTGGCTCTCTCACTTTCTTCCAAGTGAAACTGTAGCTTGGAAAAGAACAGGAATGGGAGAGAGGGATGATTGCTTCTTACCTCTGTCTTCAAATGCTGAATCTACCTCTTGGTGCAAAGCTAACAGACACCAAATCAAATTTCTTCTTATCTGCAATTATTTTCATCTGCCTGCAGCTCCACAGATGCTACTGAACTTCACAAAATTCATTTTGTTCACCCATAGCTGACACAGAGAGGGACGATCTGCTCTGCCAGTAAGGTCAGGGGAAGCATTCAGAGCTGCCTATCTCCAGCAGTTTGGAGGCAAGAAACAGAAACCATCTGGAAAACTCCAAGACTAAAAACAGTGAATTAGTCTTGGGAAACAGAAGGCTAAATTGAGAGAGGAAGCCATGATAAGAACAAAGAACCATTGGAAGGGATCAAAGACTTGACTCCAGGCACTTGGCTCCCCTTTATAAACTGCTTCTAGCACAGAGCTCTTGTCCCTCCTTATCTGGTTATCTGTGCTGGGTTCAGTGTTCCTCTGTCTCTTGTGTTAATGGCAGAGAAGGTTGGTAGAACCAGGCTGCCTTGTCCTTTGGTGTTTCCACCTCTGCAAACCTTATTCTTTTATGTTTTCACCCAAAATACCCCACGTGGTGCCACCTCCCCATCACAGGTCTCTTTCTGCAGAAGGGGGTCCCTCAACACTGCCTTGGGCCCCCCTTTCTCTTACAGCACAGCAGCTTTATCTCCTTGCCTGCCCCAAATGCAGCAGGAGAGATGCTGAGTGGAGCAGTCCCTCGTGCCTCCTTGTTAACAGCCTACGAGAGGAGTGACAACGTTTCAGCGCATTAGAACTGGCAGCTTCAATCAGCTGCCGTGGCCCCGTGGCTGTTTTCTCCTATCTCTGTGGGACACGTGGGCTGGCTGTGCCTATGCAGATATGGAGCACGTTGCTGCTGGCACAGCTGCAAGAGCTGGGTGGGCAGTTCCATCCCAGATGCCACTGGAGGAGGGAAGGGAAGGATTATCGTGGCCATTTCACATTGCAGCAGTCTAAAACCTGTCAGCCTAGGGACAGTATCTTCCCTTGATAAACAAAAGGGGATGAAGGGAAGCTATTGAGAAGTAGCATAGGAAATAAATTATTGGTTTCACTTGCTCAAACTTGAAACAGAAGGGTTGAACTTCCTAGGCACTGAACCTTTGAAATGTTACAGTATTTGCCTTTCAATTGATGAAACCTCTGGACATCAGCAAAAGACCGCTTTGGGAGGATGGCAGGGTGTTTGAAACTGTCTTTTTTCCCTCCCCTTTAAATTTACAGAACCTGCAGAGCTGTTCTGATGTCATGCTCAGTTCTGAATGAGCTTTGCCCAGTCGTTCTGGCAATGTCCTGCTCCAGGAATGACACTGGCTTGTCACACTGTCTCAACTGTCTTTCTCCCAAAGGAAGGAGAAGGTCCCCTCTGAGCTTGCAGTTATAGATCCAAGCCATGCTCTCCAACAATGTGCTAAAAGAGAGAGTAAAGTCGGAACAGAGCAAGAATGGGAAATTCTAGGAAGTTGGAGAGGGGGGGGAAAAGTGGTGATACATTTCCCATTTGGATTGGGAAAATAACCTCTTTCCAGTTTCTCTTGGAAACCAGTATGCCTTTATCCCAACAGCATTCTATTTCTGAGAGCAGGATTAGCCACTGGGTACATCCACATTTTAAACTTCTCCAGGTTCACTCTATATATGGGGGGTTCCACTTGGGGCTTGTCTCAGCAAGTCCAACTTGGATTTGTTGTTCCCATTGATGTTGTTCCACTGGAGGTGGAACATTTAGTTGGCACTCAGCTGCAGGATCTAATCCTGCAGGGCTGTGACAGGACAGCAAAAATTAACAGACTGAAGTGTGCCCACATTACAGCGTTAGTCATTGCTTGTGTGTTACTGGTATTGCTGCAATGCTGGGGGAGTTATGGAAATGAATTTTCTCTATAAGCCTTGGCTCCCTTTCCCACTCAAACTGGCAATTTTTTTTTAAGGGTAATTTTACGTTCTTAATCTGTTTACTGATGATCGCAAAGGTTTCCTAATTAGACTTCCAGATTTGGTAGCTTAGCTCAGTAGTTGCTCTTGCAATGGTAAGACAGAAAGTAAACCGTGCCAGTGTGAGTCTGTGGAAGAAGTGTCCTTAATGTCAACATGTCAAAAAGACATCCCTGCAGCTCTCTGGAGACTGAAATCTAATGTCAAGGCAGAAGGAAGCAAAGTCTGAGAGTCGTAGTGCTGTCAAAGCAAGTTATTCTACCATACAGGGGAAAGAATTTTAAGCGAATGCACTGGAAAGCAGTGTCCAGATTGAGACATAGATTTGATGGGCTTATTTGACATCTTTAATTCTCCATTGACAATCCAGAAGCTCCCTAAAATGATTTGCAATGTTTTCATGCTGCAAGTAAAAGCTGAACGCGCGCCTCATTAACAGCTCATTAAGTTGTTAATATTGGTCATAAGCAGCCTTTGGTACAGCACAATGCTTTATGCATTGCAGCAGCTCCTGCTTAGCTCGGGTCTAATTGCCTCTTTTTATCACATCTCAATGTAGGAAAGATGTTTATGTCCAAGCAAAAATATCACCAGTTTTTGATCAACTGCACTTGCTTATCCCTACCGCGACTCACTGGGGTGGGAAGGTTGGGCTATGGTTGCCATTTGGTGTTTTGAACTTCCATCTCACAGCCCCAAAAATCGGATGTTGATTTTCAGTGGTGACCGTAGCCTGAGACAGACTCTCTGTACCCAAATTCATCACGAGGACTCCTGGCTTTGTGCTGCAGTTGGTGTGAGCAGCCGTGGGAGGGGAAGGACAAATTAGCCGTTCTGCTGCAGTGTTATATGGCCTGTGAAGAGCCGAGAGCAGGGACCTCCCTGCACAGTGCACAGAGGGCGGAGGGAGGAGAAGCCTGATCGTGTATGCAAAGCTTTACTGAACCAACAGCAGAGCTACTCCATTAAAAGCAAAGGAATTAACCTTCCTTTCAAAAACAGAAGTAATCAGTAGTAAAGTCAAACGAACCATAAATTGCCCTGGTAAAGAACTGGGGAAGCCCCTGGCTGATAACTCCTATTCCAGCAGACACAGGCTGGAGTTCAGGTGCTTTTAACTAAAGGGTTGTATTTGCAGCCAAATTTCTATTTCCTCTAATTGTGCAGTCCTGCTCTGCTTGTTTGCAGTCATCCTGGGATATGTGAGCAAAATGTTATAAGTATTTTCATATGGGTCTAAACTCCTGTTGCTTTGCCTCCTCTGTACAGCTTTGCTGTGAAGCCAGCTGTAGAGAAACACAGTTGGTTTTCTTTTCTGACATCTGTTTGCTGTATCCGTCATCAATCACAGAACTGGAGGCTTTTCAGGTTGCCTGTTGTAGACTGAAAACAAAAAAGTTACCATTTTTTCTTATGAAAGTATGAATTAGAAATAGTCTAAAATATTTTTGGCCACAGCAGTCCAGACACTGAGATGATACGGGGGTGTAGGACTGCAGTGATGATGTCAGGGATGAAAAATAAACAAGAGTCAAGAAAATTTAAATTTAATCTCTCTCTCCCCAGGAGCACACGAACACAGTCCTTAGTGGGCTCTCTGTGGTTTTCTGACCATGACAATCTGTAACTCCTAAATTAATCCCTCCTGGGGGTCAGCTACCCAAGCTCACATTAAAGCCACAGGGAAAGGTTATTGAAGGGGTAGATCTCACCTGTGCCCTTTGACTTTTCCCTGGTAGGACTTTTGACATTTGGTATATGGCAAACCATATGGAGATTCACCCTAATTATTTGATAGGCTCTCTTGCCTTCAGTGGAGCATAAGAAGTTGTTGGTGCTGATTAGACTTTAGTAGGTCCTGTCATTGCTGTTAGCGACCATGAAGTGGGTGCTTTCCTCAGCTGCAATGAACTTGTGGTATTATAATATTCAGATGTGGAATGACCAAATTATAATAAGTGGAACATGACTAAAAATGGAGGAGGAATCTTGGGAACTTTGGAGTGCCTGGGGAAATAGTCTGAAATCAGTAATTTTGCCTCTCTAATGGGCAGAGTTTTTTAAGAGTGAAGAGCAGTACTTTCCCATCCAGTACAGTTCCCACTCCTCCCAGTGCACACAAGAGAGGATCAGGTCAGAGTGTCAAGCACTCAGCAGTTCTTCACCACCCCTTGAACAACCTTCAGTACCTCCTGGGGGGCGAATCCTGATCTCATCAGAGCTGACACTGCTCTCCAATACACAACATTCACGCTGGGTTGGCTCTCCAAGTTGTAGCGGAGCAAACCCTAATTTGCATGGATGTGAGTGAGAGGGGATTTTAGGAGCTAACCCTAATTTGCATGGTTGTAAGTGAGAGGGGGTTTTAGCTGTAGGTTCATGCCTGTGTGTTTGTTTGTGCATACCTAATGCTGTCAGACTCTTGCTGCTCCTGCTCGTGGCCTGTCTCTGTTGACTGATGGGCTGCCTGCCTGCATGTGATCATACCCTTGTTGACATGAAAGAAATAGAGGAAAAAAGCTTATTTTATTATTTCCCCCCTTCTTGTTTTAACCACCTGTATGCCCTTTGCATAGGCAGTCTGACAGTTCTCTAAGGGCTTTACTTTTGGGCCAGGCACTCTCACTCCCTTGATGGATAATCTCAGTATGCAATGTGATAGCCTATTTTAGGGTTGTGTTAGCTAAGTAGAACTGTGGGCTTCAGCAAAAGAAAAGTGTGTAGTTTTTGTTTTCAGGCTCTAACTCTTTCACAGCATTGCTCCCTGAGGTTTGCTGTGGTTGCAGTCATGGTAACTTCTTCTATATCACTCAGATCATGTCTGTCCCCTGAAAATCCCAGACTGCACGTGGCTTGCTGGGAAATCCAAACCCCACTTCAAAAGATTAGGGATCACAGCAGCAGCATTTTCACCACAACTGGAAGAGATGGTGAGGAACAGGATGAGAATGTCCCCACTGCTCAAAAATGGCACTGGCAGGTAACCTCCTAGGTCTGTGTCCATGGAAAGGGTACTCCACTTCTAGTCCTTGTTTCATTGCAGTTTTCCCAATATGTGCAGAAATGCCATCTCTCCCTCTTTCCTCCCTCCAATCCCACCTCCCTCTCATACCTGCAGGTGCTGAAGATGTGCCTACACAATGTTGGGAAGGTTCCCAGTGCTGAGCAAAGGAGCTGGGAATGTTACATTGGGGTATCATTTGAAGCTGCTTTAATTTATGATTTTTCATGACTGCAATACCCTTAAAAACTTGATGTGGCAAAATAAAGCTACTGTACTAAGTGTGGTGTACAGGGAGAGACAAGTGTTTGCCTACCAGGATTATATGGCATGGAGTAAAGGAGTTGTAGGCTGTGTGAGACTCCCAAAGTCCCCATCCTGACAGCTTTTCTCTTTTTCCTCTCCACCCCTTCTTCTCCACTAAAATAGGTTTGTCTTTCTATTTTTGCATCGATTAGACTGTGCTCTCTCTCTCTCTTCATCAGCACTCATGAAGGTGAGAGAGATGCTCAAATTCTTCTTGTGTTGGCTTCCATCAGTACACTAAGAAATGTTTTAATTTCTCTTACACTGATCCATGCAGCCATGTAAATCAACACGTCCATAGCATGTATCACCACACCTTGAAAAGGGTTAGTTCCAACTAAAACCTGGCTTTTCCAACTGCTTTAACCTCCTCCCCACACAGTAGCAGCTTGGGCTTCTCAGAGTCAAAAAATATTCTGAGTTGGAAGAGACTGACAAGGATCATCAAGTCCAGTTTTTAAGGGAATGGCTTGTACTTCTCAAAGTCGAGGAGAACAGATTGCTCCTTTGCTGAGACTCCTTTCATGTCATGGGGTGACACAAGCCTGACAAAGTTAATGATTGGCAGAGCACTGGGTTTTGGCACCAAATCGCCATTCCTGAGTAAGAGGGTGGGAGCACTCAGGTCCGATGTTAGCAAATGGAATGCGTTGGAGGGGTTAAGACCCACATCCTTTGTATGTGGCTCTGCCTCTCTTAGTGCCTCTGAAATAACATTTGAGTAACCACGGAAAGCGCAGTCCTTGGAAAAAGCACACACTTCCATCACAAGATGTAGCCTAGACTAGAACAGCCAGAAATTAGTGGGAAACATGTTTTACGTTCTAAATATAGCTTGTGCTGCTTTGTCACAGCAGAAAGCAGCTTCGCAGTAGCTGCTTTTGAAGCACAATTAACTAATTGTTATTGAACTAATCAGCATCGCTCTCGCAGCATTCCTGATGGCACAGAGTTTCTGCTGCACAGGGGAAGCTCCTTTCCTTGCTCCCACTGCTCTTTCACAGACACTCTAAGAAAATGGCCAATAACAATTAAACATTTTTGTCTCATGCTGCTTTACCTTCATGCAAGGACTGACTGGAAGCACCTGCAGATCCACCTTTTTAGTCTTTCTTGGGAGGTACCGTCCTTGCATTCCTTCTAAAAGCCTGTACTGCAAGAAAACCCCTTGTGTTCTGCTCTGCCTGTTCTGCAGATCAGTCTCTGTTTTATCTTGTGACCTTCTGTTTGTTGTGTTTGGCTTTAGAATCCACTTAACTTTTCCTTATCTGTGCTACAACTTGAGGGCAGCGGCCACAGCTGAAGAAGAAACAATTTGTTCTCCATGGGCTATAACTTCAAACAGTGAGGATGGTTTAGGTTAGGCATGAGTTATTGTTATATATATATATATCCCTATTTTATGTATTTTTATTTTTACAACAGGGATATTATACATATCCCTGTTTTAAGAGTTAGTAAAATAGAGCTATGCTGGCAGAGTTTGTGTGGGAATGGCAGGGCATTCTGGAAAGTCAGCGATGGAAATTACATGAGCATCTGACCAGTGAGCTGATCCTGGTGTGACACAGGAGGAGGGCATCTGAGCCTTCTCCAAACCCTTTCCAGCTCTATTTTCCATGACTGTGTGTGCCAGGAATCAGTGTGCTAACTTTGGAGGTGCTGGTGCAAGATTGAGCCATCAACACATCCTCCACTGAATATTGCAGTGCCTTCTCCCGTGTTGTTACTCACTAAGTAGGCAACATTACAGCTGATACTCAGAACGTGCTGCAAACCCCTCCATTGTAATGTAGAGACAGATTAGAGGAGTTTGGGGCCCGGAGATGGCTCTTTGTTCTGTGTTTGTGCAACGCAATGTGTGCAATGAGATTCTGGCCTCTAGGTGCTAACACCAAAATGCAAATATATCGATTACTAGGGAATAAAGGCAGGCATGTTCACCAAGGCATGCTTTGATGAACTGGGGGGAAAGGCTTGCTAGATAGAAAAGGATCAGAGCTCTTTACAAAAAACTAATTTGCTTGGGATTGTTTGAGATCAAGCTGCTGCACAGAAAAATCTTCAGTCTGTTTCGCTGCATTTTTCTCTTCATTTTTGGCCTGCGTGTTTATTTAAATGGCATGTGAGTATCAGGGAATCTTGTCCCAGACTTGTCTGTGAATTTCCTGACATGATACTGGCATCACAGAAACAATTAGAAAACCAGTAAAAGAGAAATTCTGTGCTACCCAGAAACTAGAGCAGATGTAAGAGCAGCAAGGAGTGCTTCATAAAACTAGTTATTAAGTTTACTCAGTGAATCACAAGGATTTGGAGCCTACCTGTGCCACAGAGCACCGTGGTGACTGTCACTGAGAAAAGGAACAGTAGTTTCATATCGATGCAAAGCTCTTGGTGCCACACAGCCCAGAGAGCAAATATCGCAAGAGAGGAAAGCTGAGGTGAACCTCCTGCAGTGCACAGAGTTCTGGAGTGGGAAGGCCAACAGGGATTTTAAATACCTTCTCTTTAAAGGTTATAAGCATTTGCAAGCTCAAATTGCCAGCAGTGTGAGCAGAGGCTGCTCAGTACGGCTGGAAAATAAGGGCAGCGATATGTTTAAATGTGGATTTAGATGTGTAACTTTATTTATGGGCTCGTTTTGACACTCTCATCATGCTTCCAGGAAGATTTGTTGTCTTTATGTGATCCTGCCAACATCAGCCCATCATACCTTTGTTACTATTTTTTGCTAATTACTATACAACCTGCTCAGTCTTTCTCCTTACGTTTTGGCTGAGAGAGAGAGTTTCAAGGAGAAAATCTCGAAGGTAAATTGAAATCAGATAAGAAAAGAGATGTTTACAAATATCTGCATGAGATTGCAAGGCAGGATACGTGCACAGAATTAGACTTCATGAGTACATAGATATATTTTTCAGGGAAAGTGAAATGCTTTCCACCTGCCAAGAGCTGTGTTTGGACCCTCAGGGGTCTGTGTCGCTCCTGCTGTAGTTGATAATGTCACTAACACCTACAGCAGTGTGAGGAATGCAGCTTTAACCTTGCTTTTTATGTATTTGAGATTTCAACAGCCATGAAAAATTCCGAGCTCAGTAATCTTGAACTGCATTCCTAGAAGGTAAAAGCCTTTTGAATTCACCTTTAAAATGCACTTGCTTTTATTGGCACAGGCTGTCCATATATTCAGGGAATGGTTTGGGGTTGCAAACAGGTAGAGTCTTTAGGGATGTGTTTCCTTCTTTTTGAAGTATTTCATTTCACCCTTAATGGAACATGCTGTCTGCACAGAGCCACATCAAGCGTCAGCAGCACTTTTCTGCTGTCCCTTGCTGTCAACAAGAAATCTGTGCTTAGAAGAGGAGGGACACGTCAGCCTTTGAAAGTTGAACAGAGGGACAGACTCACAGGGCACAAAACCAAACAATTTGCATCTCGTGGAGGCTCCAGGGTAGCAAAAAGAAATGTCTTTTTCCACACTGTTTTTGGTTTTTTTTTGTTCCTCCCATCAAATTTTCTGCCGCCGTGCCAGCAAAAACTGCAGCTCCAGCAGCAAGAGTGTCAGTGCAGAGTTATCACTGGCAGGTTTTAACCACTCTGTTTCTCAGATGTGCTCCAGGAAGAGTTTGAGGGAAAGCAGTGCTTTTCTGGCAGCGGGTCTCACACGACATCTCTTCTGATGGTCCCATCTCAGAAGCAGCTTTTGTTCCAGGCTGGCACATGGCATCCAAACAAAAATGCTCTTGTAGGTGCTGCTTCAGACCTGGGTGTTGAGAGTACTTTGAAGCTGTCAGCTCAGGACAGACAGTAGTGTCACTCCTTAGAAAGAAAATACACTGCTGAAGTGATCCATTTTCTCCTGTGATTGTACATGTTTCTGGTCCCTTGAGTGCGTCATCGTTGCAAATCTCTGAAATGTGTTTTCAGCTTTGTGCTCTGTGATCAGTTTGGCCTCACACTATGGTTTGTGCTGTGAAAGTCTCGAGATCTTGAGGTTTTTGGTCCTTAATAGCACTCAGTTACACTGAGGGCATCCAGCCAGGTGGCTGCTGCTGCCTGTGCTCCTCTGCTGAGCGCAGAAGACAGGGCAGCAATTGGACAAGTGCATTCCTGTGGACAAGCTGGGCTTTACTGATGGTCACTGTCACCATCCAACCAAAAAGGAAACAAAAAAAAAATAATAATAAGCAAATAGTTTTAACTGTGCCCTGGGATAAAGGCTATTTTCAATTTTACCTTTCACATTTTAATTGTATAGCAATAATTTTGCAATAGAGTTGCCTATGGCAAACATACAAAAGACATTAACTTTATTTATGTTTTGGATTATTAATGTGGCTGTTAAAATTCCTCCAGTTAGTTTTGATTGAATTGTTTTTTTGTGCGATTCTGTCGTTTAATGGAGCGGTAAATAAGAATTTCTGATAATGAGCCCAAGCATCTGTCACAACAACCTGGCGCTGGTTATTAACATTTCCATTAACGGCAGGGTGGGCAGTGATAATATGGAAACCACACAGTTAGAACAAAATAAATAGTTGGTGTCAGGCTGAGTGGGTGTTAATTACTTTTTTATTTTATAACTCTGGGGGGAGGGAGTATTGGTGGAAAAGTGTGACTTATGAAGGTCATTCACTCTTAAGAAAGAAGTCTCCAGAGGAACAGCTAACCGGGGCTATCCAGCTCGGGTGGTGAATATTTTATCACTTCTATTTATGGCCCATAGAGGGGCAGAGAGAAAAGAGACAACTTTCTCAGGTGGTCAGGGTGAAGGTGGCACAGTGGCACAGTGAACATGGAGAAAGCAGAAGTGTACCCTTTGCCCTGCCTTTCTCCCTCTACTTCTGGAGTTTGAACAGGACACGCTTCGGCACCTTTTCTGTGAACAGAACATGAGCTGTTTTGTTAAAACCTGCCAGAGGCAGCGACAACAGGTCAGGAAAACGGAGCATCCTCTCTAGCCTCTGGGGAAGAAAATCCACCTGCATCAGGTTGGATCCTCACAAAGGGAAGGATGGAGTGACCCAGGTGCACTCAAAGATTAGTTTTCTAGCACAGCACAAAGCAAAGAGGAAATGCCATCAGGACCCAAAGAGGCCAGTCTGTGCATGTGAAGGTGCAATCAAAGTGGAGCTAACAAGCAGGAGACTAAAAGTCATTTTGTCATACATAAAATATTAGTAAGTTGATTAGTGTCTAATTGGGTTTGGAGATAATTTTAGGCAGTGTTTTTGGCCATAACTCTTGGAGACTTGGGAGCAAGCTATGGTAAGGGCTTGCTGCTGAGTGGAGCCAGGCTGGTGGCAGGGACTTGCTCACAGCGACTTGCAGGAGCAGCTGATTAGGAGCACTGGACACTGACCAAGGGGAGCCCCAAACAGTACCAGAGAACCAAGACAAAATTCTCCTTTCTCTTCCAAAGCTGCTGGCAGGACTGAGTTCATTCAGTGTTTAACCCAGCCTGCATGGAACATAGCACAGCCACATCCTGAGGCTCAGCTGCTCCTCATTCCACGTGTGCCGAGACATCCCAGTGATGCAGATACCCCAGGGCTGGCTCCCTGTGCTGACCTGTGGCATAAACAGAGCCTGTCCTGGGGCCTTCTGCAAATGGAAAACTGCAGCCTGGATATGAACTAGTTCTGCTTGTCACTATTAATTCTTCTGCCATCCTTTCTTTCTAGCACCTGCGCTGGCCCCACAGAACATCCAAGTAAACTCTCTTTCTGCAAGCCAGCTGGAGCTCACCTGGGACCCCCCTCCTGCTGACAGCCAAAATGGGAACATCCAAGGCTATAAGGCAATCCTCCCATTTCTACTGTTTTCATTTATCTTGCTTGGCATTGCTATTTACTTGTGAGATAGCTTAACAAACTGTTGTTGCCCTCACCACATAAGGCAAATTAAAACAGCGTTCAGACTGCAGTACAGGAACAGCACTAAGTCCCAAAACCAAAAGAAAGAGAATGAGACTGGAAGAGGGGGAGGAGAGAAAAGGGAAAGTGTGTTGTTATTTATAGAAAAACAGAGAATGGGGAAACAGTGTATGCAGATAAGGAGGCAGCTCCACTTATGCAGGCGACATATCTGCTCCAAAAAGCAACACACACTCAAGCCGGGGGCAAGAAATGTATTGAAGAAAATTAACTGAGCTTTCAAGCTATGAAATGTTACAAGCCTTTAGGAAGAGCAGAACTTTCTCCAAGCTAGAAGCCTGAGCCAGGTCAGATTTGAGAAGAATTACTTAATTTCCTTAACAAAATTAAATTGGAGTATTAATTGCATTTGTTTCGTAGGAGATGAGCATGTTGCAGAGGCACGTTGCTCAGCATCTCCAGCATGAGAATGGACCCTCAGAGAGTGGAAATGGGCAAGTCTACAAACACTGGAGCTTGGCTTGGGTTCAGTGTCTGGCTCTGCCTCTCTCCATGAATTTAGATCCATAAGTGAAGGAAAGCCAAGCCAATGTGAATAATCTGGCATCCCTTCTTGGCAGTAACAAGCATCCTTATATATCAATTCCTGTCCATTCCCTTTTGTACGTATATAGATGGCTTTAGCAGCTTGGCTTGGAGAGCCAAGGTGGAGTCTTGCCTTGGCTTGTTCTCTCAACTCTCTGGCTTGCTTTGGCCTGTTGTAAGGCTCTCGCTGCCAGGCCTGTCCAATAAGTAGGGCTGGCACCATTTTTCCCCTTGGAAACAACTTCTCCAAAGCCTGATTTTATGGCAGCAGGATAAAAATTATGTAAGGGACGACTGGGGGGAAAGCACCTCAAGGAACTTTAGGGAAAATTTTTATTACCTTCTTCAGGAAGGCATTTGCCTGGCTGTCCTGTGAACACCAGTGGTGTAAATGTTGTGTGTGTACAGAGGTGACTTATGGGCCACCATATGAGGGTGCCAGTACTGACAGGCAGCTCACATTGCTGGGAGAATTTAAAACTGACCTCTCCTTACTGAACTCTGGCAGCTCCTATCTGCTGTCACTAGGCCATATTGTTCAGCCTGTGCTCTATTTTTGAGTGATGTACTTAGCTACACGGTCACTGGACTCAGGGGAAATTGCCAAAGGAAAAGCTTTGGCACATGCTGAGAAACCTTAGTATACCATTTAACAGAGGAGTCCAGAGCACCATCTTGCTAGTCTTTTATAGCTGTAATGCCCGCATATTTTCTAGGTATAGGATATATTAAAACATTTGACTGGATGAAATAGCCTCAAGTTGTGCCAGGGGAGGTTTAGATTAGATACTAGGAAAAATGTATGCACTAAAAGGGTTTTCAGGCATTGGAACAGCCTGCCCTGGGAAGCAGTGGAATCACCAACCCTTGAAATGTTCTAAAGGCATGTGGATGTGGCACTTGGGGACATGGTTTAGTGGTGAACACAGTGCTGCTGGGTTAATCATTTGACTCATGGTCATAGAAGGCTTTTCCAACCTCATTGATTCTATGGTTCTGTCTTACTGTCCCACCAGATTTATTACTGGGAGAGTGACACCCAGAATGACACGGAGAAAGTGAAGGTCCTTTTCCTCCCAGAGACAACCATCCGGCTCAAGAACCTGACCAGCCACACGCGGTACATGATCTGCATCTCCGCGTTCAACGCCGCCGGGGACGGCCCCAGGAGCAGCCCCTCGCAGGGCAGGACACACCAGGCGGGTACAGGAGCCTTGTCTTGTCTCACAGCACAGACTTGGGGATGACCAGCATGTACCTGGGCAGTGGCCGAGGGAAATGGGTGGATGCAGGAGGGTTTTAGCTTTTGAATGGGTCATTACATTTTAATGGCCTTGGAACGGGGAAAAAGCATCAAAGAAGTGGAGTGTGTGAGAAAGGGAGTGATACAGCAGAAATGAGAATGGAGGGGCAGAAGGAGTAGTTGACAAGCTGGTCCAGAAGGAGACAGTCTGTGGGTCTTTTTCTGGTTTCTTCTATCACACCTGGAAATCTGGAGGAACTCGTCTCCAGTGCTTGGGAGTTACCCAAACAGTCCTGTGGGATGATTAGCATGGTTTTTAGAATTCCTCCTTATTTTGTTTGTAAAGCTGGACCAGCAGCCACCCAGTCAGGTTAAGCAATCCCTATACTGAACATGCTGTGATGGGTGAAGGCAATGCTCTTCATGGTGGCTGGGAGGAGGAGCTGTGCACTCGAGCTGTATGCTCCCACAGCACCCTTCTGAGGGTCTTTTCCTTCTGTGTCCTATCCCCTTGTTTGCTTTTGAGGTTCAGTTTTGCAGCCAAATGTATTTTTAGGACAGGCTGGATTTCTGACTGATTACAGGACATTTGGAGACAATTGACAAATCCCATTCTCAGCTTGTTTCCTTTAGATTTAGGCTGAGGAAATAAACCAGTGTTTTATAATATATATGTATATCAGCTTGACTACTTCTGCAATTCAATCTGTGTGTAATCTTTCCAGCACCCAGTGCTCCCAGCTTCTTGGCCTTCTCTGAAATCACTTGCACTACCCTCAATGTGTCTTGGGGTGAGCCAACAGCAGCAAATGGAGTCCTGCAGGGTTATCGAGTAGTCTATGAGCCTCTGGCTCCCGTACAGGGTAAGAAAGACTTCTGATCATACATATTCATGGGGAAATGACAGAATAGTACTGGAGTATCTTTCATCTCTGCCCAATTTCCCACTTGCTCTCTGCCGTTTTCCAAGAGAAGCCAGGTGGCAAAGGGTAAGTAAAACAATTCCACTTTTGCCAAAAGTGTTCAGCAAGCCATAATACTGTGGAATATAGCTTTTGTCTGTCCTCTCTCATTTTCTTGCACAAACTATAGTCTGTGTGATTTGAGAAGTCATTTTATGGACATCGTTACCTGGTGTGGGCAAAGAGGAAGCTCAGCCTGAGAGTCCCTGATTGTCTCCCCACGTCGCGCTTTGAAATTGCTGAGTAGGCTCCATCCCAGAATAGTTGTCAGACACATTTGTGTTGCTTATCACATCATGTGTCACTTCTGTTACCACAGAGACTGCCTGGGCATCAAATGTACTAGTTATCACTGGTACCACTGCTGTCTGACAGGGGAAGGTGTCTGCAGTGGAGGCGTAGTTGTGTCTCTTTACGCAGAGTTTTCAAGCAGCATTTTTAATCCAGCACCAGATTTAACTTAGACCACAATGATGTGCTGACCCACGAATGTTTCATTAATTTGCCAGAACAGCAACACAGAAGGATTTGGCAGTTTCTCTGAAAACAAATGTAAATGCATTCCAAAGGTGAACTATAAAAGATGACAAAGTTTGTGGATAGTCTTATTAATATTTTTTTATTCCTGGTAGATTGCCAGTAGTTCAATAGGATGTCCAGCTTTGGCAGGGTGACAGCAGGGAGAGTAATTTCAGCCATTGTCAATCCATTTTAAACTCTTTTTCAAAGAAATAACGATATCAATCACTCATATTTGCTTCTTCTGTAAGGAATTATGATCTATATTGTCTGAATATCCATGTCTCATGCACAGAGAAAGTTATATTGAGGCTTGAAAACACAAGAATAAAAGCAGTGTCAGCCTTTATGGTTGGCAGGTCTGAGCACAAAGAGCTAATGCAAAAACCATTTCTAATTCTGACCAAGAAATGTGCACAGGGTATGGAGGAGGTGCAAGCTGTTTGAGCATTTCCTGCTTTTTATTCATTCCTACACAATGTTTAAGAATACATATTTTCCCCTCAAATTATGGAAGTGTCAGATCATGTTTCGTCTTCATGCATTTGACTTAACATCCTCAGAATCTTTGTTTTCTTTTCTTCCTTTCCCCATCTCTGCCTGTGTTGCCTCTGACTCCAGCTTGTCTCTCCTTCCCTGGTAGGAGATTTCTGATGTGAGCAGGGAGATTATGGAGGGCTCTTCCTCAGATTCAAGACTTTTGTCAAAATTTATTTTCTGGTCTCTACGCATTTGCTCTTGTGCCAACATTTTTCTTTCAGCAAATGCATTTGTTCTCCTGCCACAGTAAGGAATCCCTCCCTTGATGCCATCATTTTCCTCTATAGGAAAGCCATACTCCTTTATTTAGAGAGCAAGGTAGAGCCAGATTTGAAGATGGAGCAGGTGATGGTGCCGAATGCAGCACAAGGTTTGTGGGGCCAGCACTGATGATCCCTGATCCCAGAGGATCATCCCAGCCCTATGTCTCACATTCCTCCATACCAGCACTACAATGCAACAACATGGATGGACCAGACCCTGTAGAGTTTTTTTTCCTGCATCTTTTGCTTTGCACTCATTCGTGATTTTTTGGCTGAGTATCTTTGTCCTGGTGACAAAGATGTCCTGCCATCCCATTTCTATCACTTACCTGCCCATTTTTCCAGGCTTTCCAACAGCAATCTGTTCTTTAGCAGGGTCTTTTTCCTGGTTGACCTTTTATTGTTTAAGCTTTACGCTGTTATGTTTTACACAATAACAGACAACAAAGTTGCCCTGGAGCCTTTTTTAACATTTTTTTTTTCTTTACAATGTTATTTCAAAATGACAAATGCCTCCTGATTTGTCTCAGGGAAATGAAATAGTTCACCTATGGAAGGAGGGAGCACTTTTACTGCTTCCTTGTTAGCCAAGGAAAGATTCCCTGAGTTATAAATTGTATCTGGGAGAAAACTTTGAACAGAAATTGCTTGGACATTATTCTTTAATTGACTGATAAAAACTGAAAGCATCATCTTGATTTGCATAAAATAAGCATCTAGATTGAAAAACATCTTCCTTCAATGTTTTTCTGGAAAGATATAGTAGGAATGAGCCATTTCCAGTGGGAAAAACCTTCTCCCCCTTTCTACCTTTTTGGTTTGAAATTAATTATGTACATCTACAGAACCAGAAAAATGCGAGAAGTACTCTCCAAATTTGAACTTTCTGTGCTGTAAAACACTTTCTAAACCAAATTCTTTCCATTGACTTACTTTTAGAAAATTTCAGTGAAAACTAATTTTTTTGTTTTCAAATAAAAAGGTCCTTGAGAAAGGCGAAACTAGCTATGAACCCTGATGAAGGAAATAGCTCTGATTTTAATTCATTCCTGTAAGAAAATTTCTGAGAGAATGAGAAGAGTGAAACACAAGTCACGACTCCAGCCTTGGTTAAGCTCACAGTACTTTGATTGCATCCCTTTTGCCTTGGCATTTGTAGCCCCAAGGTCCATGTGAGGTGCACATCCCTCATTCTGCATCCACATAGTGAGGGTGGATATGGCAGGATGAGGTGAATGAAACAAACCTGGCCCTTGTTTCCTCCTCCAGGCAGTGTTGCAGGTTATTTGGGGACGTAGCAATGGAGAAATGCTTGCTTAGAAAGCTCCCTGCAACGTGCACTCCTCTTCGTTTACCTCCCTCTTTCTTCTCAGAGTAATTAGTGAAGTTACATGTAGTCTCTTGGTAATTTCCCAGTTGTGTTGTAAGGTTTTTTTTCCTTGTCAGTACCCACTTATCAAGCTTAAACTCTAATTATACTTATCAGTGCTGAAAATTGGCTATTATCACTCCTTAAACTCCTTTTAATTGTAAGAAATACTTTCTTAGCAAACTGTTAGATAATTTTACTTACCATCTAGATGTAATAAGCTCCACTTGATTTCTATTTTTGCATTGCAACCTTATCTTTATTTTGTTATCTACATGGCTGTTGCAGGGGTGAGCAAGGTGGTGACTGTGGACATTAAAGGGAACTGGCAGCGCTGGTTGAAGGTCCGCGACCTCACCAAGGGCATGACTTATTTATTCAGAGTTCAAGCCCGAACCATTGCCTATGGACCTGAACTGCAAGCCAACATCACAGCTGGGCCAGCAGAAGGTAAGTGGAACCATAAAAGCAAGGCACAAGCCAGATCAGTTATACAAACACAGGCTACCAGTGGGGAATAGTGTCCTCAGGGCTTCACAGAAATTTCTAAGAGAAGAAGAAGCTGAGTCACAGGAGCTCAGGATGTGATTCAGTGGGTTTCACAACTGCCCATGAAAACCATGTTTCCTTTTTTCCTGAAAGCGAGAAGTCTGACGTGAATAAACAAAACAGTGTAAATAAATCATAATGCAAATGGACTAGCCAGGGATTTCAGAGCTGCAGCCTGACAGCACAGTGCATAATTCTGACTGTACTGCTCTGCCATGGGAGTCAGAACTGGAATAACTGCCGAAACCAGCAGAGGTTCCTGGATGTAAAACCAGAAAGAATTTACAATTACTCTCTCCTGACACGTTGGCTTATGCAGAAGGAGAGATCTGTGGATTTCTTGATGTGTCAAGAGCAGTTACAGGCTGTGCAGCAGCGCTCCCTGCTTGGGTCAGTGTCATACTCAAAGAGCTGGTTCCTTATTTGATCAGTGGTTTTGATAAACAGATAATCTAGCAAGGTAAATGTCCTCCAATGATACCATCCTGTCAGGTGAGTCACAGAACATCAGTGCAGTGGTCACAGTTCTGATTTTTCATTCTTTTCCACTTCCACAGTCTAACTCTCAAGCCCTACCAGTAGACAGTAGAGCTCAGTAATCCTCCCTAAGGTGGCCATAGCATCTTCTCAACCCTCTGGGCAGTGGCTATCCTCACAACCCTCTCCCTGAAACTCTAGGCTGTTTTCACCTTTGAAGTCAAAAAAAGCAATGGCAATGTGCAAAGTTTGTAATGCTGATGGGTAAAATGAGAGTGCTTTTTCCTCTTGCCTTTTTCACACATATACCTTAAAATTGGGGCTGTCCTGTGCAGGGCCAGGAATTGGACTTCCATGATCCTAGTGGGTCCCTTCCAGCTCAGGATATTTATTCTATGATTCTATAACCTGTAAACCCCAGTCATTGATATGTGACTGCTGGTACTAGAACTAGTTAAAAATTCAGGTCAGTAACCTATTGAGCTGGTTTTTGTTGCATATTTGTTGACCAACACTGCTAGATAGTTTTTTTCCCCAAATCAGTAGAAGAAATTCATGCTGCAGTCTGTCTCTGATGCCACCCCTATTTGCCATTCTCTTTTCATCCTTCAGGGTCTCCTGGCTCCCCTCAGGAAATTCTGGTGACAAAATCTGCTTCTGGGCTGACACTGCAGTGGACTGAGGGAGATTCTGGAGAAAAGCCCACAACTGGCTACATTATAGAGGCACGACCCTCAGGTAAGCCCTGGAAAACACAGAGAGCTTGTTGTCATGGGTTCCCTTCCTTCAGTCCATGCTGGAAGCCATCCACAGTGAAGAAGCTGTTTGTCATCCTAGTAAGGTAATGGGATTTTTTGAGAGAACGTGTCTCCAGCCATTATTAAGCTGTTATTGGTTTATTATGTGGTTTAGCATATTTTCTCCTCTTTAGGAGTAGTCACAGAAAATTACCCCAACTGCTCTGGCTTTCACTGTGCTACATCACTGGAAAATCATCCAACAGATGAACTAATGCAGTTAATAATTAAAACTCATTTAAATGCTTACAGCATCTTTCATGCACAAGGACTAATAAGTATTTGCAAGCTGTATTTTGAGGACCACAGATAGAAATCTGTCCTCTTCTGCAGCAGAGCACAGCAGCTAATTACTGTTTTACAGTTAATAATAGGGCCAGGACCTCAGCACCATAAACATATTGCTTTCCCCATTTGTTCTGCAAGGAGGGCGTTGAGGAAGGAGTCCCCCATCACCACAGTTTTTCTTGGTACTTTCCCAGAACTCCTTTGCTTCTGGGATTTGCATCTTACTGAAGCTGTTCTCTGCTTTTTCTGGAATATTTCCCTGCTCAGACAAGTAATTTTAAAAGTCAGCATGTGCTCCAGCCTGTTCACAGCCTCTCCTAACTTGATACCCCTTGCAAATTCAATAAGCACACACTTTCTGGTAACTGAATCATTAAGAAAAGCCAGTGAATGCTACCAGACCCCTGTGTAATCTCACTGGATGACTTCCCTCCACTCTGACAGTGAATGTTGATAACTATTCTCTGGGTACAGTTTTCCAGCTGATGATACATCTACCAGATACTTGTTTCATGTGGGCCGTGTTTGAATGTCACCAAGTCAAAACCTTTACTGAAGTCATGATAGATGATGTCTGCTCTTTCTCCTCTATTGACAAGGTCTGCTACTCTGTCACGAAAGGAAATTAGACATGATTTGTACTTGACATATCAATGTTGGCTGCTTGTTCTTTCTTTTTTTTTACTTCTAGGTGCTTGCACACTGCTTGATTATATATTGATTAAATGAATGCTTATCTCTTTGATTATATAAAGCATCCTGTTTCTTGTTTGTGTTTTGAGTGGAAAGTTGCATTTAAAGCCAATGATTCTAATTCCATTTAACCAAACCAATAACAAGATTATTGCCTGCATTTCTGACGTCATCATGGAAGATGGAGATTTCCATACCTGCATGTGATAGAATTTGCTCTGTAGGGAGGCTCTGCTGTGATGCTAAAATTTCTTTCTTATTTCTATCCCTTAACTTGACAATTGTTTTCAAAACAACAGCAAGGGAAATGTGTACCTTCTCAAAGCACTGGAGTTCCCCAGTGTGATCAAGTTTTCTTTCAGTTAGAGGCATGACACTGCTGTGCTTCTATTTCACTTATATCAGCTTTTTTGATTTCTGTCCTTATTTCTTCATGGGTAGAAAATACTTTCTTATTAGAACAGCATTGTTTAGGTAGCAATTAAAACCAAACCTATTCACTGAAATTCACTTTCCAGCTTACATTTTCTTCAAACAGATTTTTTTGAGTAAGAGTATTCTGGGGGAAAACCTGCAGTCCATGTACAGCTTGTCTGCAAGCTTGGAAATCCAACTCATGTGAGTGGTGATGTTGCAAACTCACCTGTTTGTCTCACTCTTGGATGTGAAGAAACATTTCACAGTTCATGGCTAAGGATGCAGCATTTCTGGCCCACTCTTTTTGAGTAGGAAGAAAACAGTCCCTCCAAGGCAGGTCTGAGCTGCATTAACCCTGGGTCACTTCTGCTGGCCCCACTCCACTGATTCTGGAAACACACAGAAGAGGTCTTATTCTCCTGCTCTTGCAACCTGACTGTTGAGGCATTTAATTCCTCTTCAGATTATTTTAATCCTATTCATGCTGCTGTAGCAAATGAACTAGGCATTTGTATGCTGGATTCTCATCCTTCGTTCTGGTGCAGCTGTAGGAAGCGTGAAATGTGATCCAGGAGAGGAGACAGACTAATTGGAAGATTTGCTTATTCTACCCAAGCACTGGCTTCCTGTCTGTGCTGCTTTTCTTCCTCTTCTCTGTACAGAAGACTTTGAAATCTGAATTACGAGCTTAACAAAAGCAAGGAACTAATTCCTCCTGTCAGGACTGGTCATTCAGAGCAGCTCTTGTTTTAATATCACTCTAATAATTTGCTTTTGTACATTGATTTATACAGGTAGTAGAGCATGGATTGGAGCAACCTTTGTTTTTAAGGAGTTGTTGTCCAAGAGAAGAGCAGTTGACTTGTGCCCATCACATAAAATCAAGAAAGGAAAATACATTCATCCTTCTGAGGTCAAAAAAGGGGCGTTGAGCCGACAGATGAAAAGCTTTAGCTTGTTGCCAATATTTAAATGCAATACCACTACCTTAGTGTTTCACATCTCAAGTGTCATCTATTATAGGCCTCATTACCCCAAACGTTAAATGCTGTATCATCTCATTTTCCCTGCTGTAGTTCCCTGCCAAGACTCTTCCATCAGGGTAGGAGGGTGGCTTTCTGTCAGAAATGGCAAACCCTACTCCCTTTTGTCACTTCCCTTCAAGTTTTTCGGAGCCCTGCTGTGTCTCCCAGGGCTCTGATTCCCTGCTGGGTTTAGCAATGGTGGCAGCAGGCAGCTGAGACTGCTCATTTGATTTCCCTGTTTCTCTGCTGGGTTTATGGAAGGTGACCAGGCTGACTACCTCCTCTGCATTTTGAGTATACTCAGACACAGGGATGAAGCAGGCAAACCAGTATTTTTTTCCAGAGTGATCTCTGCTAGAGGAAGACATTACAGAAACAGAAGAGTTTTTCTTTGCCTTCAACTTCTCTGCCCCTGGAGAAATGGATTCCAGTTTAGCTCCATGTGCATTACAAGAAATGCAATTAAGCAGCCTCTGTCTCTGCCATCATAAGCACTCCCTAGACATCAACTAGGCTGGCTGAAGAATGGGTAATAGATCATGTCCTCAGCTTTTACACACAGAGGAAAAGACAGAAATGTCACAATAATGTTAAATTTCCTGGGAAGAAAGAAGTTGTTTTCACCCCTCTTTTCCCAACCCCAGGTCACATCCAAAGGCTCCTCTCACTGTACTGTGCCCTGATGGTGGGCATGTGGTCTGTACAATACCCAGCAGTCTCACACTGACTTGCCTTCCCAATTATCCCCTGTATACAAAGGAGGTATTTCTGTGTCGTACCCTAAAGATTCACACTTCCAGGAGTGTACCTGAATATGTGGCTGGCCCCATGAGATTTTCATCCATGTATTGGCCTGCTGCAGTCATCTTCAGCTGGAGGGCAGCTGTGGAGGTGTTCAGTCAATCTGCTTTATAGAATAATAGAATCATTTAGACTGGAAAAGACCTTTAAGATCATCAACTCCAACCAGAAACCTAACACTGCCGAGTCTACCACTGAACCACATCCCTCAGTGCCCCATCTTCATGGCTTGTGTTTAGGCAGCCTGTGCCAGGGCCTCACCACCCTCACAGGGAAGAATTTCCACCTTATATCTAATCTAACCCTGCCCTCTGCCATTCCCCCTTGTCCTGTCACTCCATGCCCTTGTAAAAAGTCCCCCTCCAGCTTCCAAGATGATGAGCTCCATGAAGGCAACAGACATTTTGGAGAAGAACCCATCTACTTGGAGTGGGGATTGTCTATCTCATAAATGCTGGGTTTTGCTTCCCTCACCCTGAGGGCAAACCTCACTTCAGTTTCCTTTCTGGTGTCTTGAGTAGTGTTTTTCTGTTTTCTTCCTTTTCTATTTATTTTTAACCAAATAGAGGGGCGCGGTGTCAAACATGGACACGAACCAGCAGAAGTCAGTAAATTCAAAGTGAAGGGTGCAGCTGCATCGCCGGCATCTGCCATGGGGCCTTTTTCGCTTCTGCTGGCGAGCGACATGTCCGGGCTGACAGTTTGTCAGCCTTCACTTCCCATTCTTGTCCTTCCACTACTTTGCATGATAATCCAGCCCTTTGCCTCTGACAAACACATCCACCTTTTAATTGTGTCCTCTGTAGGAGGAACACCGCCAGCGTTCAGCCAGGCCTTAACTCTCAGCAGCTTCTCCCCTCATAAACCTCCTAATATGTAATTAGGAGGGAGCTTTACGGCTGGGCTCTCCTCGTAGGCTGAGGAGGGGGGAAGGCTGGTGTTTAAGACCCAAATAACTGACAGCTCTCCATCTCCCCTGCCGCAGCTCAGCAGTGGGTTGTTAGTGGCTTGAGTTAGCAGAGCTGGGAGCCCTCATCACTGACTGACAGTTTTATTTAGCCTGGAGACCCTGATTAATGGGCTGTGAGCTGGGCTGGCCCGCGGGGGCCGCGGATGGCTGCGGTCGGCAGCTCTGGCGCAGGGTGGTCGGCACCCGGCCAGGAGGGCTGGACATGGTGTTGGGTCAGAGGTGGTTTCACCTTCCTGTGTCATTCAGATGTTCTCCCCATCCCTCTGCTTCACTCCCAGGTGGGATGGAGGCATCGAGGCTGGGAGGTGAAGATCAAATCTCCCCACCGGCAGGAATAAGGATGGGGCAGGGTGAAGCCCTGATAGAAGCAAGAAGCAGAGAGAAAATGATCTCTTTTGAGGAGCCCTCCCTTTTCCATCACACAGGCTGAGTGCCCAGTGAAAGGCAATGGGAAATGAAGACAGGGATGGATGTTACTGAGGGAAAAGTAAGGGCAGCCTCCCTGGGACTGGCTGAGCCCTACACCCCTTTGCATGTGTCTGGTATTGCAAACTTTACTTTTCTTAGCAGTTTCTATAAGTTAATACTCAGTTGATGTCCCAGCCCACGGTATGTGCGTCTTTCCTCCCTAAACTGAGGGGAAAATGATCTGTGTGGCCCACTAATGATATTCTACTGAACTAAAAGGCCAGTCTTTGCTATCATAGGTGACCTTCTAATGAATTCTCTTTCAGCTGAACTTCTAACATTTAGAGCACACCTACTTTTGAGGCAGGGGGGAAGAGATGTGGTGGATGCATTCAGTGTCGTTCAATATTTAATCTCAAAGTTCACCACTGGAATAAAGTGGGTTTTTTAGTTCAGATATATCTGACTGTGATCACTGTCTACAAAGAGGCGTCTGAATGTTCCAGATTGAGATAAGATAAATTAATTTAGGCTCTGGAATTAAAAATCTTGTTGGCCAAGGCTTGGGAAGCCACAGACTATCCTGTGCATAACATTGGCATGGGGTCAGCAGCGGGAAAGATGTAGGACATCCCTCTTCCCAGGCTGCCACCATGCAGACTTCTGACACTTTAGCTGCATCAGCACCTCTCTGGACCTCAAGGATAACAAGCTGGGTCTCATTTAGAATCATTAAGTTTAGAAAAGACCTTCAAGATTATCAAGTCCAACCATTAACTCAGCACTGCCAGTCTTACCTCAGGGGAAAAAAAAAAAGAAAGAAAAAGTTGGAGCTAAGATTCTTCTAGTAAATGAAAGGGAGGTGGGGCAGAGAATATATGGCCACCAGCTGGAGCATCTTTGAGTCCCTGTGAGACAGAAATCCTTCTGAAGAAACATTCACCAGCATCTTTGCTGCCCCACACCATCACCTCCACAGCCAAGGGGACAGAGAGGTGGAAATGCAACAATGACTTCTCAGGGATGGTTTTCCCAACTTACTGCAAGCTTCACATAGTGGTTAAATTTACAGGTCTTGGTCTGTTGGATTTTCTGCACTGTGCACCCTGATAGGTTTGAGAAAATGAGTGAGAGAGTGCATGTCTGAACAGTTGTGTTTGTTGTAATGAGTGCTGAACATTCATTTTTATTGTTGCCTTTTCTTCCCCCATTTAAGTGGCTTTCAATGCAAACAAATTGCTTTTCAGACAATTCACAATGGGCTCAAATTCTCTTATTGCTGTTTACAAATGTGTTTATGAAAGCTTAGGCAATTCTAGCAATTATGGCAATATTTTATAGTCAGGAGATGCATCTCCCTGGTATCAATGGTTGCAACAATCCAACTTTGAAAATGCATCCTTCACTCCACCCTCTTCAGAGAAACTAAAACCCAAACTCCCTTTTTATTACATTGTAACTTTACATGCTGGAAATAATCTCGGCTTCTATTGCCCTGTAAAAGGGAAGTCACTATTTTATCTCTTGTTTTATAGCCATTGTAATACCCAGCTAATACATAACAATGGTACATTATGATAACTTCATTATAGTCTGATCATGCTGGTGAATAATGTATTGGTCTGAATTTTAAGCATGGCAGGAAAATTACCTATTTTTATTGTTCTTCGGTGTTTCTCAAATGCAGCTGGAACAATAACATTTCAGCCTGCTTTTTGCTTCCGCTGAGACTGCCAATCCTCATGACCAGAAAAGATGTAGTTTGGGGCTTGTTAGTCATTGTGTGTGTCTCCAGACATGCAGCACGGTGCAAATTACTGAGCCAATATTTACTGATGCCAAAGTTAAAACATTCACATGGAAATGCACCTGCAGTGTTAATCAATCCATCTTTGCTGCTATTCCCTGTTGCACAGGAGTAGGCTAAGGTCCAAATTTTGCTCTGTTACACCAGCACAGTTCTGGAACCACTGCAGTGACTCCAATTAGTTTACACTCAGGTAAAGGCAAAGCAAATGAGCACAGATTCCTGCTTTACACTGCAGCAGTGGAACAAGTCACTGAGGATAGTGCTGCTGGCTCCTGCTTTATTGTTACCTTGATAACACCTCAAGCTGCAGAAGTCCTGCTGCTGCTCGAATCTCACAGTGCAGAGGACTGTCTTTCAAAGCAGGCAGCTCCTGCGCTGGAGTCCTGTCTATGCAGAGGTTATCATCTTTTCCCCATTGCTGAGGGACATGCAGAGAAAAACAGACTTGCTGGAACAGCTTTGATAACTAAAAGTAAAATCCCAATGGGGTTCTTGTGAGGTCAGGTCTTTAAGAGCTGCGCTGGCGTAGGCGAGCTGAGAGTTTGGCCCCACGCGTAGACAATGACTCCATTTTCTCAGCAGAAGTGCTGGGCACTGGAAAGTAATTTGGTTAGATTAATGTTTGATTCCTGGCCTCAAAATTATTGAGTGACATTTTTAATTATAGTTCGTTTTGTTCTTACTGGTACCAGCATCCATCTTGTTGAAAGTTCATTCCATTGTTGTCAAGTGAGTATAAGGTTACGGGTCTGGATCAGGGGCAGGAATGGTGCCTGGTCTGGATGCACGTCAGGATAAAAGTCATTATGGATGTTGAGAACCAGAATTATCCTACTGAAACACTCCCATCAGAATGGCATTGTGCTTCTAACAACTTTGAGAGGTTTGTAATGCAAAGAAAAAAATCACTCCTGTTTGAAAACATATGGCACAGAGTGCAGCACTGACTGGCTTGTTCTGTGGGCTGTGCCATGCAAAGGCACTTTGATATCATGGAGCAAGCAGCACTCCAGTGACACCAGTCCCCCATGCACCAGTTCACAAAAAAATTCCCAAAACTTATACCATGCAAGCCTTGCCTATGCGCTTCAATAGCAAAGTCATTTTTGCAGTGTAAAAAGTAGGCAAAACCTCTTTGATTAGGACTCGTTAATGTAGCAGTTGCTCTGGGTTTACCTGCTCTGTCAAGTACCAGGCATGCTGATGGGTAACCTTACCTGATCAGGAGGGGCCCAGATGGCTGGGCAGCTGCTCCAGCCAGCTCAGGTCACTGTGGGTGCTGCTGCTGATTTTAGAGGAGAGCTCTTCCATCTGGGCTATGATAGGACCCCATCAGGAATAAATGCATTTACAGATGGCACCTTGTAGGGCATTCTGACATTCTCTATGTGTATCATAGAGCAGCCTTCAGGTGAGCACCTCCACCAGCTGCAGTTCCAACACACAATTAATGACATCTTTCAGTGAGCAGGAGGAAGTGCCAGGTCGCACAGTTCATGCCATTTCTCTCCTTGCTGCTTTCCCAGATGAAGGACTCTGGGACATGTTTGTGAAGGACATCCCTCGCAGTGCTACCTCCTACACAGTCGGCCTGGACAAACTCAAACAGGGCGTCACCTATGAATTTCGGGTGGTGGCTGTCAATGAATTTGGCTATGGAGAGCCAAGCGTTCCATCTGTGGCAGTATCAGGTAATCGTGGATTTTTTTAAATATACTTTCTTCAGTGGAATTTCTTGGAGCTGGGAGAAAAGAGGGGAAAAAAAGAAACAACCCAGATTCTCTAGTTGCAACGAATAGTCAAGGGCAGCTTGTCTTCACTTGTTTCAGGATAAAATTGGGGTAATATAGTGGTGAATCAAGGTCCATAATTACAGTATGCTTTACTCTCAAGAGGAAAATTGTGTGTGTGCCATTTTAAACTTGATAGAGAAACTACTTAGAGTGTTTATCTGTAACATCTTTTGTCCTAAGACTAATTTACACAGGCTACAACTTGTTTGGTTTTTGTCCAGTCTCATGTTATTTGCTCTGCTTTCCTCTTTTTTTCCCCCAAGGTTCTGTGGTAAACATTTTCTGTGTAATTTTCTCAAAAATATGAATGACTAGTTTCACAGAATTATTCCTGATAATCCTCTTTGCTGGCAGTTCCAGTCCAGTGTGATGCTTCCAGTGCCCCTTCATCAGAACAGCTCATTGTTGATGCTCTGGTGTTTTTCCCATCCTCTCTGCTCTCTCATGCTTATTCCCAGTAAACAGAGCTATGGCCTAAATGTGCTTCCAAAATCCATGTGAGCAGCCCAAGAATCTGTTTTTCTGAGGGAACTTCAATACCTTGAAAAGCAAACTCCCCTAAGCTTGCCAGGGCTGAGCATCTGGAGTTCAGTGGCCTGTGGTGAGGTGGGAGACCTTGCCCTCGGGAAGGCTTTGCTGGGTCTCCTCTCACCCTCCAGCTGTACTTCAGGTTGCTTTCAAGCAGCAGGTTCTATCATTCTGTGTCAGCAAAGACAAGGGGAATAAAAGAACCTGATAAAGCAGCTTTGTGATTCAAAATTCTGGATAGTCCTGAGAACCTGGCAGTGCTCCAGTATCTGGAGTGGCTTTTATCTCTTTGCTGCTCCAGTGAAAAGCATAAACACCATTCAACAGCTACCCAGCAGGCAAGAGCAGCAAACGGCTGCTTTCGCCATCGTGGCTGCATTTGTCCTGACACAATTAACCACTCAGCCCATGAGAGCTTCCATGGATTTCAGTGTGAGTGCTACCCCTGCTTTTCTTCTTCAGGACAAGGGCATGGACAACCCACTTCAAACACCAAGAGTCAGTGTTTTTCCTGTCTCTGGTTTTGCAGACTGTAACACAATGTAAAGGATCAGCAATCATGTCAGTCTTTCCTTTCCTGGAAGACATTATTCCTCTGAAGCTGGGCATGCATCTCCTTGTGATGCTTTCTATAAATAAACTGCTTGTTTGTAAGTTCTCCACTTGAACAGAACTATTTAATTCACCTCCTTTTGATGCTCCAGTGTTCCTCTCAAATTGCTGCATGAAAGTAAGTGGCTTCCGTTGAGATTCGCAGTCATAAAAGTGTAAAGCATTTTAGGCTGGCCACTTCAGTTGGCACTGGGAGGTATAAATTGCCCTGAATCTGCTCAGCCCAGCATGGCTTGTGCAGTTTGCCTTTAGGTCTTTATTGGCCTGGCCTGGCCTCCTAGCAAAGAAAGATCGTGGCTTTTCCCTACTGTGGAGTACCCAGTGATCTGGAACAAATTTAAGCTCATATTTTCAGGCTTACAACACACTTATATTCAGATCCAGGCTCAGGACAGAGTGCCTGGGCTCAGTGCTAGAGAGGGGCTGATGTTGGTCTCCTGGCATTGCCCATTCCTGCAGGTGGTGTTCCACCTTATGGACTACAGAGGAGTTATATACAACTGCTGGCTTGTGCTCCAACAGCTGCATTTTTTCCCAAAGCTAAGGGAGCTCAAAAGAAGATGAAAAGAACATCAGCTCAAGAAAATAACAATACTTATTACTTTAAACCAAGACTGGCAAGATAACTCCAGTAAGGGGAAGTTGGTATAATTTTGCATCTCAAATTGAGTTCAGATGGGGTGAAATAACCTGAGATTGCACAAAATCCAGGCAACTGAATTGATACCCCTGTGCTGCAGATCAGGCTCGGCTAAATGGATGGGGAAGTGATATAAAGCAGCAGTTGGAAGTTGAAGTTAATGAAGGTACTGAAAAACACTGAACCAAGTACTTTGTTCCCTGGCACTGGCTGTATTTTTCAAAGAGCCACCGAGCAGCATTTTGGCAAGGCAAGCCTCTTAAAAAGTAGAATCATCATGGGTCATGACAGAAGTGGTTCCTTTGACCCAGGGAGTACTAAACTTACTTGTGGGAAACAAAAATGCAAGTGTGCAGAGCTTTGGGAAGAAACCTGCCTCTCTTCTCTTGGTGATAACGTCTTCTTAGCTAAGGGATTTTGGAGCCCTGCTCCAGGTGTGTGAAAGATGCTTGTAGAGATGGAACAGGTTGCTGAGAGAAGCTGTGGCTGCCCCATGCCTGGAAATGTTCAAGGCCAGTTTGGGTAGGGCTTTGAGCAACCTGGTCTAGTGGAAGGTGACCCTGGCCATGGGAAGTGGGCTTGGAACGGGATGATCTTTAAGGTCCCTTCCAGCCCAAACCATTCTGTGGTTTTGTGTTGGAGCTGTGATATGCTCCTGTTCTCTACCATCTTAGAACTGTCAGAAAGCCCCTTGAAGTCTGACTGCCCAATAGACTCTGTGACCTCCTTTGAATACCTCTCTCTCCTGAGCACCTTCATTGACGATTCCCCACATGACTGTGGGGAGGCAGAGAAAATTTTGAAGGGGCACAAAGAAGGACTGTTATTTGTTTTTTGCTCTTTCAGCACAAACAGAAGCCCCTTTCTACGAGGAGTGGTGGTTTCTGGTGGTGATGGCTCTCTCAAGCCTAATCCTCATCCTCCTGGTGGTGTTTGCATTGGTCCTGCATGGCCAGAGCAAGAAGTACAAGAACTGCAATGGAGGTAAGGCATCATCTCTGTGCTGTGCACACTCTCTCAAGAGCTGTGGGAATCAGAAATGCCTTCTGGTTTCGTCAGCATGGACTCTCTTTATAGCTGTTTGGTTTGCCAGAGGACTTGGATCTTTTTACTGTCTGGTTTGGTAGAAAAGGCTTTTTGCCATCACCACACTGGATCAGGGGTTGGATACTGACCATGGGCTCAGATAGGGCAGCATCTGGAAGTCTGAGGGACTGTAGCAAAAGCCAAAGAGTCTGGGTCAAATCCTTGGCAGAACACCACAAATAAGGAATTAGCTGAGACTTTGTTTAGCTTTGTCATCATTCCCTGATAGATGGGGAGAAGGAGAAAGATTCTGCTCTTTCATGGCTGCACTCAGTGCAGATACTGTAATTCTGTATGTGTGAGTACTGTATCACAATTTCTTTATATTGAGTGCCCTGTATCTCACATTCCTTCCCTAAGCCCAGCTGGAATTGCTGGGCTGGGGGCCAAGTAGCCAGGAGGTATCTTGGTTATCTGGACCTGTTAGACTTTAACACATAATGAGCATCAAGCTTTGAATTTTCCTTTACTTATGATTTTTACAAGTCTCCTTTCTTGAAAGGAAACAGGAGCTACCCGCTCTACAGCAGGAATGTTAAATAGTCTCTTTTCAAAAAGCCTCGTTCTTGAGTTCTGAATATTGTTGTTACCTTTTCTTCTCCCTATATGATAAAGTCCTGGAAGGGTTGTTCACATGTGTATTTCTCTGATAGCCTCCTTCACCTGCAGCAAGAATTGCTCTGATGCCAGGAGGTGCCAGAAAAGGCACATTAATGAGTAGAACCATGTGGGTGGGTCTTAGCACTACCTCTTCTTAGGGATTAATGTAATGAAGTCTTCCAGGCAGTATTTAGTAATTCAGTCCCAAAGTGAAGATCTTCTCTTTCTTTGTAATTCACTTCTAACAAGTGTTAGAAAATCAGATTTCAATCCCATGAGATATAAGATGTATGAATACCGTGGCATTTTACCAAGTTAATACTATTACATATTGTATGCATAGCTCATAGGAAATCTCTCATCTTCTTAGTTTTGCTCCGTGTTTGGGGGACAGACATGAAAAGACAGGTCTGACCTGTACTGTCAGAAATCCGTGTTCACAGAGTCTTAATGCAGCACTGAAACTGGAGCTGGGGATAAAGCACCTGCCTGCTGCACAGTGGCAGCTTGTAACCAGCCCTTCTCCCTGGGACACGGGCTGAGCTCACACCTTTGGGATTACAAAGAATGAACACAGGAGAGAACAAGCTCCTGCTACATTTCATCACAAGAAATAATATACTTTGCTGTATTTTTCTTCTTCTTCCAGTCTCCTGTCCTTGTTCCTGCCTCACATTGTCCAGTGATTTCTCATATTCATATCTGATTCTCATTACAGCTCTGACATCTTTTTCCTGTTTGCTATCCACTTGCCCTTTTCTTACTTTCTTTCTTGCCTTTTTTTTTCTCTTTCATTTTCCTCTTTTTCTACCTTTTCTAGTTTTACTTTCTCTTGGTTTTTTTTTCAGTCAGCACAAATGGCATTCACAGCACCTTATTTAGGACATCTTCAGTGGCCACCTGAATTACTCACCTGATTTCTATTTATAGTCAAAAGATAAGAATAAGCACTTTTGGAGCACAGTTTGTCCGTGCCATTTCAGATACTTACCTCTGAATGAAATTTAGACATCCATTCATAACTCCTTCTTTCCCTTCTTTCGGCTTCCTCTGCCCCTTCACACTCCTGGTACACTTCTTTCCTCCACTCTTTGCCTGTAAGAAATGTAAAGACAACTTCAAATTATTATTTATGTCATAAAACAGGAAGGACAAATTAGCTCCTACAATTCTATTTGGGGGAAAAATACCTTTGTTTCAACTGAATCTTTCATTGCCTGACTCCAGGTAAAACCATCTCCAATGTGGAAGAGTCAGTCACCCTGGATAATGGAGGCTTCACTGCTCTGGAGCTCAACAGCAGACACCTGAACATCAAGAGCACCTTCTCAAAGAAAAATGGAACCAGGTAAGAAGCTGGGAATGCCATGCTTTTGGAAATGGCTTTTTATGTAGCTTTAAGCAACTGTTAAATAGGCAAAGGGAAGAGAGACTCTTGTCTGGAGAATCTAGGGAGGGCTTTAATGCCCAAGACTCTGCCTTCTAAGCATGACATAATTCTGTCATTCCAGAGAAAGGACAACATCCCAAACACTCACCCTTTATGTTTCCTAGGTCTCCTCCTCGCCCAAGCCCAGGGGGGCTGCACTACTCTGATGAGGATATCTGCAACAAGTACAATGGAGCTGTGCTGACTGAGGGCTTGGGCCTGAATGAGAAGCCCTTGGAAGTGTCAGAGTCAGAGGTAAGGATTTCCTTTTGCCTCACAAATTATTGCCCAGTCACTGCAGATAATCATTTCCCTGCTGAATCCTGGCAAGTCTTTGAAGTCCCAGTCATCATACTGTGTGGTCACTGTCTGTTTTGGGACACTGGGCTGTTTGCATCACATGTTAAAATTAAAATATCAAAGGAAAGAATGACAAGGAGGACCTAACTAGGGCAGATTCCTGACCTGGTCTTTACAGATATTCAGTTTTCCAGTGTCAAGTAGAAAGACAAGTGCAGTCAGTCAGTGAGTGCTGACCTCTCTGCTCATCCCCTTCTGCCCTTGGGCTACAAACTTGGAGCACTTTTGGTAAAACACAGAGATGCCACAAAATAACCAGCTGCTGTCTGGGTGAGGTTAAAGGTGAAACGAGTTTTGGAGTGTTGCACTGACTGAAGTATGGGATGTGGTTTGAAATTTCACAGTGTCTGTTTTAGAGAGCTATAGCAAACCCCGTTTTTCAGAAGAGTGGTCTGAGTGATAACCACTGCCTCAATTACAGAGAGAGTAAGAGGGGGAATGAGAAATTTGCCAGGGAGAACAAGGCCATGGCTGTGAGAGCCCAGCATTCAGCTTTCTGAGCACCCCAGCCTTTTGATCAGGTTGCCTTTAGACTCTGCTCTCCAAGGAAGGTGGGTGTGTGCCAGCATTATCCAGCTGACTCCATCTTGTGCCTCATATTCCCTGTAAGAAGAAACAAAACCCTTGAAGTCTCTGAAAATCCAAGAGTGGCCAGGGCTGAATAGACATACTTCAAAGGATATCCAGAAAGGTAAATCTGTCTCTAAAATCACACATTGTCAGCTGAAATCCTGATGAATCTGAACTGACAGCGCAAGAAGCGAGCAGTGGGCCAAACCACTCCAAACCTGACCCTTCTAGCAAGAATAAATCAAGAGCAGCAAATAGTGAAAGAAGATGACAGTTTTCATCTGTAGCTTTTCTGCACCTGCAGCTACAGCTGCTTTTCCTGGCTACCTAGCTCTCACCTCCTGCTAATTACCACAGACAGCCTGCTGCTTTGTGCTGCCCTGTGGCCGACCCGTCGTGCAGGCAGCTTTCCTTGGTGTAGCTCAAGCTGCTGTCTCTGCAATGCACAAGCATTACCCTCCAGATTAAACCCATAGAGCTTTGGTCATGTCACTGTAACAACCCAGCATTAAACCTGTCATTAAAACAGTTTGCTGAGCATGATCGTGAATTTAGCACTGGCACCTTTTGACATTAATTTCAATGTCCCATGTGGTATTTCCTGGTAATGTGCAGAAGTCTCCTTGCAGGGTGTCATTATGCCTCCTATGTGTACTGTTTGTACAGCAGAGAAGGAAGTGATTTGGGTGGTTTTCTTCTTAGGCTATTATTAATATTGTTTATTTACCATGTATTGCTGTCAAGCCTGGAGGTCTCAGTTGAGATTCTAGTGTTTTTTTGAATCTGGGTGTGCATGTGAGTGTGTGAACAAAACATGCCTCCTCTTTTTCCTTGGGGTTTAGATATGCAGCCTGTCTGTATAATGTCTTTGATGCTGGGTTTTTTTTATTGTGGTGGGGAGTGCTTTTAGTCATGAAATGTTAATATGCTCCCAGTAGAGGTAGCAATAGGAGATGCTGCCTTTTGATCAGCCTGAAAATGCTGTTTATGTTGGTGGATACAGACAGGAGGTGAAGATGGCTTGGGGCAGAGGTGGGTATAGATGATTGACCATTCTTTTTTCAAGTGTGCCTATTAGCTTTTCCTGTTTATCTTTTATTTTCTTTTTGTTTCTGTTCTCAAAGATCTTAACAGATAAACTCTGGTTTCTGAGAGTTTCAGAATCTCCATCTCTCTTAGCAGGCAGAAATGTTTTCCATTATATGAAGAGTTAAAGATACATTTTTATGTAAGAGCTCTACCTAGTTTCCGTCCTCTGCAACAAAGGGTGCTGCTGCTGTTTTTTCTTTAATACACCTGTGCATGGATCTCAAATTCCACTTAATGTGATGCACTTAAGGGCAGGCAGGGCCAAAAACTGTGCTTTTGCTTTCAATCTACATGCCATCGTGTTACTGCTTAGTCTCATGTCTGTTGCCTGAGGTGTCAAGATTTTTTTATGGAAAAGAAGGAAGTTCAGTGGCTTCAAGTCTCAAGGGGTTTACTGAACATGAAGAAGTCTGTGAGAAAGTCTCAGTCTGACTGACGGCACTTAAAACACAGCTGCCTGGAAGCTCCCTCCTGAAGAGGAGAGCCAGAGAGAAACAAAGAGAAAATCAAGTAGGACTCTTAATATTCATAAATCAAGTGGTTAACTTACTCCATGTCATGAAAGCCAAGCACTAGTACTGCTAATGAGGTTAAAGAAGTTTAATTGGCAGGTATGGAGCAAGAGACTGCTATGAGTGTAATTTCTAAATGATTAATAATAATAGGCTTTTAGTTAATGAGTCAAGTGGACAAGGCCCTGGACAGATAATCTGAAGAAATCTGCTGTTCACCATGTACAGAAATTTCATCATATATCTGCAATGTCATCCAGCCATGGAAAAGCAGTTTCACAGAAGGAGATGGGAGAATGGTGTGTGTTTGTATGTTCTTACATGTCCTTGTGGTCTCCCAAAAACTATTTCCAGGAGAAAATATTCTCACAGGTTGCACACATTATCAGTCAAGGCAGAACGCTGGCGATGCTTTGGTCTTCCTACTGCTCTCTGCAGTCTGACTGGCTTTGGCTTTATCAGCTCTGTGAGAAGATACTACAAATTTCCACTTAACACTTCATAGGGATTATGGTTTAACTTGTTTCCAGTAAAGTTCTCCAATGATTTTGACAAGTTGAGCAGCTGCAGGTGACACATTCAGGGGTGTCCAGAGAAATAATCTTACATACTAGGTTATCTTGTCTCTTTTACAGCATAATCATTTCACGTCAACCAGAAGAAATTACTGCTATCTACAGTTTTAGAAGTAATCTTATAAGTTGTTTCTTATGCAGTCACTTTAAAAAAATAAAGTATGATTTGAACTATTATCACATTCATTATCAAATTTCCCACTGACTAAGGCAGTCAACTCTGGTCAGTGACTTGCCTCTGAACAGCACTTGTGCATTTTGTGCTATCAATAATATACCTGACTAGCCTCTCATTTTCTGCATTTGTTGTTTCACAGCCATCCATGCACCTTTGGTTGACAGTCTCTAATGTCACCGCACACCCAATCACGCTCCAGCCTTTGGAGGTTTCCAAGGTAACACAGCCACAGTGGCATGGAAAGGAAAAACCTAAAACAAAGCAAAAAGCCCTGCAGCATTTCTATTTACTCAGGAGTTTAAAAACCACTAAAAAGTAGTCCTCTAGTATAAGCTGTCTGTATTGTCATGCTAAACAGGTTTATTTTGCTTCTCCTTGATTTTCATCGGGGCTGGTAAGGGTGGTTATTGGAGTATTGCTGGGAGCAGACCTTAGAAGATACTTTAGAAACATGGATGAAATAGTCAGTTCCTGCCTGTTCTGAAGGAAACACTGAGAAAACATGTTGTATCAACACTAACAACAGATTATCCTTTCCGGCATCAGGGCTAATGATGGTGAAAGGCTGAATTTCATGCAGCTATATATGTTTTATTAATGTTGCTTCTGAAAGGCACTGGCCTTGTTTACACCAAATTAGTGTTTCCTTTCAGTTGGTATAATGGACTAATTAGTGGACAAATTATCAGCAGGTGGTATTGTTTTAAATTCCCTCTTTCCATTCATGGCAAGTTCAAGAGTCACCGTATTTGAAATGGCAGCAGCCCATCTAAAAGTGTTCCAAGTATTTCTCCTCTTTATTATGTTGACTTCTGGCAATCTCAAAAGAACTTGGCTTTGGTACAGAAATTATATTAGTTTTGTGGGTGAGTGTTTTTCTGCTAGCACTAGACAGAAATTAAGGGCTGTGTCAGTACTATTATACCTATAAAGTCGTGTGTCATTCTTGATACGGCTTCTTTACATTTCTCCTTAGCACTTCCAATCTTTTGGTTGGCTTTGTGTTCCTGTCTGTCTGTCTGTGGGAACATTAGGAAGACCAGTAAGGAGCCACTAGAAGTTTGTTGGGTTTTTTCCTCCTTATGCTTATGCTGCCTCAACTCAGATTGAACTGAGATCCATCTGTTCAGCAGGTGTTTGTTTCCCTGGGGAGTGGCTGAACATGTCCAAGACAGAGATGATGGACTGGGGAAGGAGTCAGAGGACATGGCAAGGGAGTTGTGTTTTGATGGAGAGAGCACATCCATGACAGCTACAGGAGTTCACACCTTTAGGTGTTGCTCCTGGTGAGTGATCCATACCCATCTGCTTCTGCTCGGGATGCAGGGGTTTTTCCTCTGGATGCCCATGTCATCCCCCAGCTTCCCAGGCATTTACCTTAAAATTAGACTATGGAGACACAACATAATATTTGGAGATGTAGGTTGGTGCAAAGTGCAACAACTTGTTTCCTGTTGAGTACAGAGGGAACCAAGGCTTGGGGATCTTTTGGTGAAGCTGGTGGTGTGTGCAGCTGAGGACCAGCCTGCCTGAGCTCTTGCTGCCATGCCCTGCCATGCTGCCACATCTGCAGTCACTCTTGTTGGAGGCCCTTATAAAAGCAGACAGGGCAGTGCTGGCAGGATGTTCCCAGCAGTGGTGCCAAGACTCTGGAGCTGCTCTCTGCACCTACTGGCTGTGAAGTGGTCCGAATCTGGGGATATTCCAGGAATGCTGCAAAAACCACCTGTTCAGTCAGGTCTTTGGAGGGAGTTGGGTGTTGGCTTCCTGAGGCTGGCAGCTGGTGCAAAGGAGTGTTTTTCTGGGAGATAGACTTGCTGAGTTCCTCCTGGAATCATCATTAAATGCTGGTAGGGCTTTGTTGTATTAGTAATTACATGTCAAGGCACCTGAAGCTTTTCATTCTTAAAAATCAAACAGTACATAATTCCTAAAGAGCCAGAGCCTGANGGGGAGGGGGGAGGGGGGAAGGAATAAACCTCCAAACTGGAGGTTTTGAGGGAAGGCATGAGATGTTGGAAGTGGATAAACGTTAGTGTGCTGTATGGGATGTGGCTGTTATTGGTGGGAACAGAAGGAAAATATGCACTTAGATAATGTGGCCAAGGCTTTACTGCGGTCTCTGTGCTCAGCAGAGATGTACAAGTCCTCTGTGATTCCTCCAGCTGCATCACAGCAGCAGCACTTCAGAGGAGGGGCAGATGCACAAAGCTTATCTGGTTACATCTCAATAGAGCTCCCGCTCGATATTGATATGAGCTTTGAAGCCATCCAGCCACCGTGCATAAATGTTTCAGGGGTAAGATGCGCTCTGAACACAGAGCTGTGTCTGACTCATCCCAAGAAAGCAGCCCCTCCTGCCTGGCAGCTCTTCTTTTCCAGATTTTGTATTCTCTTTCTTCTGTCGCCGCTGGTTGTGCACGTTGTACCATCAATAATCAACTGGAACATGCAGATAGAGTTGTTTGCCTATAAAAAAATCTTATTTTGTTTAATTCTCTTTTGGTTATATAACTAATTTTCAATCCTTAACAGGGCTTGCAGACCACACCCAGAGTACTGTGCAGGTGGCCTGGGCTGCCCATCACAAACAACAGCCCATCTAACCAACCTGAGTGTGTCTGCATGGGAGACATTCTTGCTGTCCTTGCATCAGAACAGAGATGTTCCATTGTAATATGTGATCTAAAGCTCTTGGTTTCCCTGTGGCGTCTCTGCACTTCCCTGCATCTTGTGTCCAAATAGGAACTCCTGGCTCCTGCTGCACCATTCTGCAGTGAATTAGAAGGGATTTCTCTGCATCACTCATCACCAGCATTCATCAGGGGACTCTCCCTCTAGCAGCAAAGTCTGGCTAAACCAGAGCACAGTGCTTTTCTATGGCCCAGCTTGTATTCCACCTGACTACATCCTACCTTAACATCACAGCTTTTATCAGCTGCTGATATTAAACTTGCTTCTAAATTTCCTTGTGAGTGGAACAGTCTAAACAAACCATAGATGCTAACGACCGATTATTTAATTATAATTCTTTCCTGTTGCTCCAGGTCACCGACTCAGATTACGAAGACGAGTTGCCAAAGCACTCCTTTGTGAACCACTACATGAGCGACCCCACGTACTACAACTCCTGGAAGCGGCAGCAGAAAGGGGTGAAGCACCCGGCGTCCTACAGATACGAGGAGTGCACCGCCAGCGAGGCAGAGCCCTATTTCCAGACTGTCATCACGACACAGAGCTCAGGAGGGGTGTACACCCCAACGGGACAGCCCGCGCCCGGCTCCCGGACTCCAGTGACAGGGTTCTCCTCCTTCGTCTGAGACGGGGCTGGGGGACACGGCTGAGCCCCCGGTGACACTCGGAGGGGACCTGTCACAGTGACTGTGTGTGCGTGGCCGGGGCGGGGAACTGTGGGGAACTCCTCTGTCAGGGTAGAAACGGATGGGAACACACATGAGGCTGGGTTGGTTTGGTTTGGGTTTTTTTTCTGAAGACAATCAACTCTAAAGAACATGGAGCTGAACTAGCTGAACATTTGTTTTAAAAAAAAGAAAAAAAGAAAAAAAGGAATTCCGAAAAGCGATGATTTTAACCACTTGTGAATAGTAGGGGTTTTTTAACTGCTTTTTGTAACACTGCTTCAGGAAGCAGCTCCCATGCCCTCCTCTTCCCTCTTTCTTTCTCTCCCCTCCTTCTGTCCCACCGTTCCCAAACAAGCAGGTGAATTCCCTAGATGCAATGAGTGACTTTGTGATGTGATTTGAAGAGAAAACATAAAACCTTCCAGGCTCCTTTTTCTTCCTTTTTCTCTACTCTTTTTTTTTCTTTTCTTTTTCTTTCTTTTTACTTTTTCCCCATCATNCTCTGGAGCTGCTCTCTGCACCTACTGGCTGTGAAGTGGTCCGAATCTGGGGATATTCCAGGAATGCTGCAAAAACCACCTGTTCAGTCAGGTCTTTGGAGGGAGTTGGGTGTTGGCTTCCTGAGGCTGGCAGCTGGTGCAAAGGAGTGTTTTTCTGGGAGATAGACTTGCTGAGTTCCTCCTGGAATCATCATTAAATGCTGGTAGGGCTTTGTTGTATTAGTAATTACATGTCAAGGCACCTGAAGCTTTTCATTCTTAAAAATCAAACAGTACATAATTCCTAAAGAGCCAGAGCCTGAGTAATAGTAGAAGGAAAGTTTTGCAAAGCTGTAAAGAGCTGCTTTGGTTTGACTTTTGGAAAGCTCTGAGAAAAATGTCTCAGTTCTGTCCATCACCCTCTGCGCTGGAAAATGGCCACGAAATAGTACTGAAGCAGCTACCTAAGAAAAGAAGTGGGATGATGGATGCTGTGCCCTTTTCAAATGATGGCTCGCAAGGCATTTGAGGATTGTTCTTCAGAGACCATTAAAAAGGAGCTTTAGAGAAGGAGAGACAAGTTGCGTGGCAGGCAGGATCAAGAAGGATGTGTGTTTGCTGTGTGGTGTCATAGAGCAGAATGGTACCAACCTTTTGAAACTAATTGCAGCAACTAACAGTTACGAGCTGCACTTACCTGTCCCTCTTGTATGTCCTAGGCAGCTACTACTTTGAATTTAATTACCTTTAGAATTGGCTATGCAGATTATTGTTGGGGGGAGGGGGAGGGGGGAGG
>VYZS01066867.1:38137-84656 GCA_013400695.1 Neodrepanis coruscans | reverse complement strand
GCAGGTGGCCTGGGCTGCCCATCACAAACAGCAGCCCATCTAACCAACCTGAGTGTGTCTGCATGGGAGACATTCTTGCTGTCCTTGCATCAGAACAGAGATGTTCCATTGTAATATGTGATCTAAAGCTCTTGGTTTCCCTGTGGCGTCTCTGCACTTCCCTGCATCTTGTGTCCAAATAGGAACTCCTGGCTCCTGCTGCACCATTCTGCAGTGAATTAGAAGGGATTTCTCTGCATCACTCATCACCAGCATTCATCAGGGGACTCTCCCTCTAGCAGCAAAGTCTGGCTAAACCAGAGCACAGTGCTTTTCTATGGCCCAGCTTGTATTCCACCTGACTACATCCTACCTTAACATCACAGCTTTTATCAGCTGCTGATATTAAACTTGCTTCTAAATTTCCTTGTGAGTGGAACAGTCTAAACAAACCATAGATGCTAACGACCGATTATTTAATTATAATTCTTTCCTGTTGCTCCAGGTCACCGACTCAGATTACGAAGACGAGTTGCCAAAGCACTCCTTTGTGAACCACTACATGAGCGACCCCACGTACTACAACTCCTGGAAGCGGCAGCAGAAAGGGGTGAAGCACCCGGCGTCCTACAGATACGAGGAGTGCACCGCCAGCGAGGCAGAGCCCTATTTCCAGACTGTCATCACGACACAGAGCTCAGGAGGGGTGTACACCCCAACGGGACAGCCCGCGCCCGGCTCCCGGACTCCAGTGACAGGGTTCTCCTCCTTCGTCTGAGACGGGGCTGGGGGACACGGCTGAGCCCCCGGTGACACTCGGGGGGGACCTGTCACAGTGACTGTGTGTGCGTGGCCGGGGCGGGGAACTGTGGGGAACTCCTCTGTCAGGGTAGAAACGGATGGGAACACACATGAGGCTGGGTTGGTTTGGTTTGGGTTTTTTTTCTGAAGACAATCAACTCTAAAGAACATGGAGCTGAACTAGCTGAACATTTGTTTTAAAAAAAAGAAAAAAAGAAAAAAAGGAATTCCGAAAAGCGATGATTTTAACCACTTGTGAATAGTAGGGGTTTTTTAACTGCTTTTTGTAACACTGCTTCAGGAAGCAGCTCCCATGCCCTCCTCTTCCCTCTTTCTTTCTCTCCCCTCCTTCTGTCCCACCATTCCCAAACAAGCAGGTGAATTCCCTAGATGCAATGAGTGACTTTGTGATGTGATTTGAAGAGAAAACATAAAACCTTCCAGGCTCCTTTTTCTTCTTTTTTTCTCTACTCTTTTTTTTCTTTTCTTTTTCTTTCTTTTTACTTTTTCCCCATCATCAAGGTCAAGCAGAAAAATACAGAAAAAGGACAAATTTTTAGGTGAAATGCAAACACCTCCTCTCTTCTCCTTGCTGCTCCCCACATAAGGAGCATGGCTGATCAATGTAGCCTCAGATACGTCACTGTGTCTGCTCTAAGCTCACTACTGGTGTATTTATACTGAATTACTGACCTGCTTTTCTTTCTTCTTCAAATGGGACTTGCTGCATTCTTTAAATATTCCAACTCCAGGGCCTTTGGAAGAGGAGATGGCTCAAAAGAGCACCGTGGGCAGTGGTGGGTGAAGCAAGTGGGAAGAGTTCAGATGGAAGGTCAGTTTATTTTTGGTGTGGCTCTAATCCTCCCCTGTGGATTGCGTGTACCATTTGAATCAGTCATTTTTTAAAAGTCAAAGGACACAACCCAGCAAGCCAGAGGAATTATTCAATTAACATTGCAGTGACAAACTAGAGAGTCTACTAATTGATGAGGGGTTTGATCATCAAAGTGATCTTGCCCTGCCAACAGAAGTTGAGCGTCCTTTCTCACCCAGACCCTGCAGTCCTGTTTACTGGTCTGTAAAAAAGTACACAGTGGCAGGGTTTGTTTGATGTTACTTTTTTTAGTACAAAGACATGTCACACAGACTGGGTGAGTTTTGGTGTCCACAGGTGCCTTTTATCAATTCTTCAGCTTCGTATCTGGGAGTAGCAACAAAGTGTCTCCAAATAAAGCTAACCAGTTTTTCAGGCATTAGGGTCACAAATTACCTTGTGCACGTTTTCAGTCTGCTTTGTGCACTTGAAACTACAGCCTTCGGAAAGAAGAGAGGGGATTTTTAGTTTATTTTCCATCCTTTTGTACAGCTCACTTTTTGTTTTCTTCTTTTCTATCCTTTTCCTGAATCTGTCATGTTTAGCAGCAAGTTATTCACTCACAATGAAGTTGTCAGGCATTGAAAGGATCCAAGTCCAGCCCTTGGACCTGAACAGTCCCAGATCACCAGACTTTTTATCACAAGAGTTTGAAAGGTGAATTTGGAAGTAGGCAAGTCCTTGCCTCTCCAGCATCTGGCATTTCCTCACAGGTGGGTCAGCCAGGAAAATTGGTGCTTGCTAATGTCCCATCAGGGCTTCTGTGGGCACTGCTCCTATTGCAAATTGCCCCTGTCCTCTCTAAGGATGCAGGACATCTGTGGCACAGGGTGGTGGTGTCCTCAAGGCACATTGTTGAAACCAACCTGCCCGTTGGGCCTGGTTAGGAGTGTCCTGGTGGCACCTCACCAGAACAGTTGAGGTCCAAGGGCAAGCTCAGCCTTGCTGTCACCTTTCAGTGCCTCTTGGACAGGGCAAACAATCTCAGAACTGCTTTTACTCTTTGGTATTGCCTCTGAGCCCTGCTGTTCCTGGTGCATGCAGATTCTGGATAGCCTTGGTACTGGATTGCTGTTCCTCTCCAAAGGCTCCAGAAAGAAAAAGTCCAAAACCAAAAACTCCAGTGGGTGTGTTTAAAGGGCTTTTGAGTTTGGGATAATGATCCACAGCTCATTAGATGGCAAGGGATATGCAAAGACACAGGCTGGAGCCAAAACACCGTGAGTCATCCCCCTCTCTGCACCTGGGTAGGATGTGTGTGGGATGGAGAAGGGACTCCAAAGAGGATGACTTGGAGTATGCTGTGAAAAGGAATGCAAAGCAAACAAAAACCCACTGCCTTCTGTGCACTTTGACTGTTCTCTTAAGCCATATGGACTTTGCTTTAATTACTGAACTGCCAAAATTTGTTTCAGTCTGAGTTTTTTGTTTCTTAGACAAAATTATCTACGTGACTTTCTGATTTGTTTCCTTTTTCCTTTGTTGTTTCCTGCATCACATTGCATATTTTAAACACCTTGTTTTTATACATTCAACATAGCAGTGCAATTGCTCTTGGAATCTTAATGGCGCTTATCCAACAGGTATGAGAGGTAGTGCTACAGGAGGAGCCTTTCAAGGATCACTGAGGATTTAGGGATATAGATTAGTAGGAAGTAAATCAAACACTGCGGAGTTTTCTCCAAAGGAAAGCACAGTGCAAGTAGCTCCATATCTCCTGAATATTGCCAGATCTCATTTGGTGTAAGGTGCAGTTACTCTCTGAGGCTGATCACACTGAGCAAAAAAGAAAAGCAAGAAAACCATCAGGAATAAAGGAAACGGACTGTGTGACCATTGCTCCACTGAAGGACAACATGGGGAGCAGCACAATCCATACAAAGCGAGGAGAAGAGACTATTCCTTTTTTTCTCAGAACCAGCTGCAACTAAAAAGCCTGAGCATGTTGAGGACCCGCTGAGTTGGCTGTATGGCTCTTTTCTTCTGACTGCTGCCAAAATGACAGGTTAAATGTGATTCCTTTAGGACCTGTTGATCCAAACCACAGTATTTCTGTTCTATTTTCGTCCACACCGTTGTAGCTTTCAGTTATGTTTTGTTTAGGAGTTGGCTTTTCTGACATGGGGGTTTATTTTCAACAAGCAATTCCAGAGTGTGGAGGTTCAGTGCCCTGCTCAGCCCTCAGCTGAGCACAGGACATGTGTTCTGCTGCCCAGAATCCTGTTTAGCTACATGCACAATGCCTGTGCCTACTAGCTAACATGCTGTACTTGTAAAATATGGTTAATGGGTGGGTTTATTTACTTCAGTTATCAGGTAAATTGTTTTATCTGGACTGAAACACTCCATCAGGTAGCAAAAAAGCTCTATTTCAAAGCTGCAATCTTTTGGAATTGCAGCCTTGAAATACGACTTTTAAACATTAGTTGTCACGTTACAGTAACTTCACCCATCAAATCCACTTCCATTTCCATCTTCCCGCTTAGAACAGTCTTGAAAAATGAAGGCTTATATTTAAAATGCCTTCTTAGGATATTTTACTTTTATTTATTTATTTACCTTTCCCTTTCTCAGATCTCTTGGTGGCTGTTACTAAAAAATAAAAACAGCATCATGAAATGACCAAGGGAGACATTTCAGCAAACGGTTTAACAGGAGCTTGTTTTTCTTGCAATAACCACAGCAATATCCAATTTCCTGGAGGAAAAAAGTGCCCGAGCCTTCACCCCCTCCCAGGGCTGAGATGACACCAGCCACCACTGTCAGTGAAGCCCCCAGCACCTTGTCCCCATCATAAATTATGTGCAAAAGTGCACACACCTGGAGGAGCTGTGCTGTGGAGCATTTTATCCCCCAAAAGTCTGTGTGATACATATACCATAGACTACACCCTTGGATGGAGTATTTTCCATTCCCACCTTTTAATGCTCTGATGTTGGTGCAGGGCCAGCACTGTGGGTGCAGGTGGCTGCGGTGACAAGGGACAGGAGAGGGCACTCTTGCTTTCATCAGTGACAGCCTCTTTTTCTTGCCCTGAGAGTCACCCCTGTGAAATGCCTTCTTTGGGAGGGCAGGAAGAGGTGAGAGCACAGAGCAAAGGATTTCATGAGGGTTTACTGAAGGAATCACACTGCAGCCCAGCAATCCAACTTTTGGGAGCAAATGCTATTACTGGAGAGATGAAAGAAAAACATACAACCCCCCCTCATTTATTAACCAAAAGGGGTTTTTTCCCTCTTCATTTTGAGTGTTAAAGCCAGTGATTGTTTGCAGATGAGCCAAGATCTCATTTTTCCTACTTATACCAGGTCTCTGCCAGAAGCTGCTGTAGCAGTTGTTTAGACTAAATATCAAGGCTGTCTTGACATGGGAGTACATTTATTATCCTTGCCATTGCTTCCCTCAAGAAATCCATTGGGTCATCCAAAGATTATCCAATCTGCTTTCCACAAAGGAAGAGGTATGTTTATATATACAGAGCACTAGTGTCTTCTCACACTCTCTCTTTTCAGATAAGCAGGGCAACTTGTTTGAGAAAAATCCTTTTAGAGAAGGAACTTATCAGGAAACTTAAAAAAAAAAAAAAGCAAACTACCACACAAGAAAGATAACCTTTGGCAGAGTCATTAGAAATCCTGAAGTCTAGAAACCCATGACATGTAAGACTGACCATGGCGCCAAGACATCCTGTCTTTACTTATCTGCTGTATCAGAAGCAGCCAGAAGGACACATACAGTGAGAGGTGATACTTGGAGGGAAAAAGCCATCACAGAATGGCTGGTACATGGGCAGATTGTACTGCAAACAGCTTCAGTCAGTCTGGAGTTCCTAGTTCAGTCACGTTCCTTGGGTTGTTTTTATAGGTTTTTGCCAGCAGATGTGGAATCCACACATCTGCACAGCATTACCAGGGGTTACGAGGTTACTAGAGGTGAGGAAAGGTGTGTTGGCGTGGTGTTTAGACAAAGATACATGAGATGATGTGATTGTACAGTGCCCTTTGAAACTTCCTTATTGAACGCCACCCCTGGATCAGGAGCACATTCACTACAAGCCTGAACATGTTGGGCCTGAAATGGCTGCACCTGATAAGTGACAGGATCCCAGAATGGTTTGAGTTGGAAGGGACCTTAAAGATCACCTCGTTTGAATCCCCCTGCCATGGGCAGGGACACCTTCCACCAGACCAGGTTGCTCCAAGCCCCATCCAACCTGGCCTTGAACACTTCCAGTCCCGTCGGTTCTTTGTGTTTCTGTTCTCCTTTCCTCCTCCCCCAGCCCTCCCTCTCCCCCTCAACAAATAAAGCTGGCTTGCACTTTGTGAAGGTGTAAAGTTTGCCACGCCCGGCAGTAGAGAGCCACAGCAGATAAGCACACGAGGAAAACATGGGACAGGTGAGATATGTTTGAACAAGGAGGGAAATACCATTAGCACTTGAGATCCAGAATTTTATCTTCTCAGAGCTGCCACCTGCCTACTTTAAATGGCCTTGGGGCCTTAAGACTTGGCAGGAAATTCATTATTTGAATGCTGTTCGATCACTGTGCACTTTCTTGAGGCTTGAATCACTGGCTATAGAGACAGAAATGGGGTTACAGAGCTTTATATCAAAATGTTTCCTTATTTATGTCCAATTCTCTGGATTTGGGAATTTTTGCTACCACAGAACGTTGGTGTTCTGCAGTTGGGGCACCCAGAAAGTGCCACCAGAGCTCCCCCTTTGATGCCATTACACCCCTGGGCAGTGCTGGGACCTGTCACAGTGCAGTGGGAGCTCTAAGGTAGCAGAAAGGTGCAGGAATGCCCCATCATGGTGAGTTGTGCCTGGTCACCTTGCCACTCTTGGGATGGAGTCCGTCCTCTTGGTTTGGTATCTGCTGTCAGTTTAGGGGTAGGACCACCTTACACAGCTGTGTTTGAGTTACACTTCAGTGTACTAAGGTTATCAGATCATTGCTTTTAATTCAATGTCTCCTTGGAGATTTGCCCTGGGTTTTTGTTCCACACCTCTTGTTAGCCTCACCTTCACCACTCCACTATTTTATATGAGAAAGTTACTTCTTCTTTGCAAACTCGCTTCTGATTAAAAGAACCCTTTTTGAAACCTCTGTGTCCTTGGTACATTTATTTTGTGGAAGGGAAAAAAATATTTTTCCAGATTCTTCTGTTGTAGAAGAAGCTTCTGGGTGCCCTGCCAGCATGCTCACAAGTTAACAGCTCGGGACAGTGAAAATGTAACGAGGTAAAATTCCTTGCTGTTTGTTCTGGACTGTAAAATCTTATAACCCCTGCTGCTTCTCAGCTAAACTGACACTCTCAAGTAGTTTCCATCCAAAATTTGATCAGCCTTAAATATTTTATTATTTTGCAGTGATAAACTTCCTCCTGATCCTTAACACAGGAGAGTCAAAACTCACTTATAAATCCACAGGGCCAAAACTTTTTATGCCTTTGTCCTCTTGCAAATAATATTTATCCTCCCCTGCAGTGTTGTGGCAGCCGTGACTCAGTTTTCACAAACGTGAGATGATGGGGAGGCAGGACCAGATCCCAGCTGGGAGGAATCGGGGTAGTTCTGTTATTCCAAGGTGGTTGGTTCTGCTTTTCACCCAATGAGCATCTGGCCTAGAGAATAAACTAAACACAGTCAGGTCGTCTACAGCTCTGGTAGGAGAAACGTGGGCAAGAAATCAATGTTTTCCAAATGGGAGAGGGGAAGGGGGAAAAAAAAGTCAAACTGTGAAGGAAAGAACTCACATTCTCCTGCTCCTGAAAGGGATATTATAAATAATGCAGTGTTGTATAAATACAGGCAGACCTCTGCAGCTGGGAGCTTGTAATAACCCAGAGGTATCACTGTACCCATTTTGAAGATGAAAATCCTCCCGCCACAGCATTTCGCGAACGAAACATTATTCTGCAAAATTGCCATGAGATGCTGAAGTGCTTTTTTGAGGCATTCAGCTCTGAAATGTATCATCCTCCATATTCCAGCCTTTTCTCTTCTCAGGATGTGTTTCCTCCACACATTTTTGTGGCTGGGATTGGAGCATGGACATAAACATGGGAGTGGATGGGAAATCTGCCACAGCATTTGTAGCCTAAACAATACCAGAGAAAACAGATTGGCTTCCCGCCCTGCCCTGAACAGCACAAGCAGTGGCTTGACTGAATCAAGTAATCTGGGCTTTCATTACTGATCCTTTTCCTGCTATTTGTCTCTTTTGTTCCCTCTTTTTCCCTCTGCGTTTTTGCTCCAGGGTTATTTATTTTTCTCCTTGCTCCTTTTATTTTCTTCTTCTTCTTTTTTAAGCCTGCCTCTTGTTTTTATTATTTTTCCACTCCTCCTCTTGCCTCACTAATTATTTTCATTTCAAACCTGCATTTCCCACAAAATCAAAAGGAACTTTCTGTAAACACATGGTTTTGTTGGGGTTTTTGTTCACTTCCACTGTGCCCCAGGAGTTCTTTAGCTTTGCTGTCTTGTTTTCTTGGAAATGCTGGGCACGTCCCTCCAAGCCAAGGCGGTGTGGCTGCTGACTTCCCAGGCTGGTAGAGACCTTCACTAAGCAGGCAATTGGCATGTTCATCATCATTTGTTAATGAGTTAGGATAACCCTAAATCAGATGAGGTTGACGTGTGTAGTCATTCTTTGAGGTTTTAAAAGGCAAATTTTTCAGCAGCGCTGAAAACCTGTGAAGTCTTGTGGAATCAGAGAATCTGCACCTGTATGTGGAGAAACAGGAAAACTGCAAACTAGGGTTGCGTGACAAAAATGTGTTCAGAGGAAGAAGAGACCAACGCCCAGGGTGTCATTCAAAGGTAATTCCCTGCATTGTGCAACTTCCAAGGGGGTGACATTGAGCTGGTACACACCCTAGGAAAGCAGCACTGGCAAAGCCATGGACTTGTTCTTCACCCTGACCCTTGCTAATCTGAGTTTGTGCCCTTTGTGTACTTAAGAGAAGGTGTAGATAAGGCTAAAATGAAAGTTTGAAAAAAAAAAAACCAACCTGTAATACAGCTTGGGGCCTCGTGCCAAGAGTGAAAAAATGCCTTACAAACACAGGTGACCTCACCACAGCCCTGTCAGATTGGGAAGGATTAATGTCTACCTCTGCTGGGAGGAAATTGAGGCACAGGCCAGCTTTTCCTGTGGGGCCAAGCTGCAGTCTGTGGCTGGTATCAGTGTGCCCAAGTGGCCTTGATTGCAAATGTCCTCAGCACAGGGCAAAGAAAACACATCTTTCTTACAAAACAGCAGGATGAGTTATTTTTGGGTCTTTATAAATTGTCTGTTTTCCAGCACTATCATTCTTACCCTACCAGGGGAACACGACTGACCTAATTAGAGTCTAATTCCAACAGTACAAGGCTCAACTTGTAAATACAAACTTTTCAAATTTTGAGTTATTTTTTATGTATGTACAAGCACATCTGATGGTTATAAACACCCCAAAGGTGGGGAGCAGAGGAGAAGCAAGGCAATGGAGTCATCAGAAAACTGAACTATGGGGCCTTTGGGATGAATAAGAGCAAAATTCAGACTGATTTATGAGGCTGTGACTTAATCCCCTGGGAGACTGTATCCTCTGGGATTAAACCTCACATAACCTGATGGAAATTAGGAAATGTTTTATGCCCTTCTATGGGGAGGACTGGCAGAAGAAGGATTCTGTATTTCAATCCTCTGTCCAGCAAAAAACATCCATGGTGATCGATGAAGACACTTTCATTGATCCATAGCTGTCTCCACACCACAGAAGAAATTAAAAGGTGAGAAAAAGATCCTTGTTTTCAGTGAATCCCATTTCATGAAGCCAGCAAGGGTTAATCCAACCAGCCAAGTGCCTGGCTTTAGCTGCAATAGAGAAATCCTTGCTGTGAGGCTGAGTGATAAGCCTCCAGCCATACCTTCTCAGGTTCTCAAGGACTGTGCCTGAACATGTTTGGGATGGCTCCCATCCAGCAGCCACTCATAGGGAGTCCCAAATGCGAATGAATCACGAGCCAAACAGCTTCAGCCTTGCCCTTAGCCCATATACTGAATGTGTCCAGAACCCAGGCACTGGAGACAGAAGTGATGAGCCAGACTCTGCCCTTAGGCAGTGATGTGGCTCTGAGTGCCGGATCTGGCCAAGAAGAAATCCTGGCTCTAAAATACTGGGTTGTTTTTAACGTGTGTCCTCGTGCCATAGGGTGGTAAGGGGATTGTGGTAGAGAGAGTTTTATGCCAAGTGTTTAGGGCTGATGTTTTCAGGGTCGTGCCATGATTTTTCTTTCTTTCTGGCTTGGCTTCTGTTTTGGAAGTGGCTTGGCAGAAATTGAGGTCATCGCAAATGATGCAATTTCTGGAAAGCACCGGTTGCTTCATCCAGTGAGACTGAGCTACCAGCTGGGAGGTCTGAAAAGACAGAGAGGTTCTTCTCTGGTACAATGTGAGATGAGCAAAGGAGAAGTTGTCCTTGGAGGAGCTGGTGTCCAAGCATGAGCAGGGAGTGTATACAGCACTGCCCTCTGTGCTTTCTGTAATTGGTTCTATACTGTAACACTGGTTGTAGCTTATAATTTTCCATCCTCGCTCAGAAATTACAGAGGAGTGAAAGGAAGATGGGTTTCAGCTGTCAACGCTTCAGGAGCATTCAGCAGTGTTGCTGGATGAAAGGAGCAACGTGGTGTTTTTGCTCTGCAGAGGTCTCAGAAATATCCAGGCATGAGGCGCTGTGTGGTTTTTAGCTTGGTGAGAGGAAAGGCAAAAACTGGTGCCAGCCCTTGGTCCTTCCCTGGCTGCTGGAGCTCTTTGAGGTTGTCATACATCTGGTGCTTTCCCATTTAGTCCTTTCAAGAGGCTCATTTGAGAGCAAGGTTTGTAAGGAAGAGCCAGGAATAAACAGCTTGTGATCCTATTTGTGGGACAAGAGGAAAATAAGAAGAGAATTGTTAAAGATGGGACAATCAGTGAACAAAAGCCTGGTTATTAACAAGGCTGACATTTTGCTATGTCTCTTAGAAGGCTGTTGTGCATTACAACATGACTTTTCCCACAGTGTGTGGAGGAAAGGAAAACCTTTGAGACTACAACACAGCAGCCAACGAAAAAGCCTGTGTGTGCCTCTTGGGGGTGTCCTTCTGTCCAATGGTCTGCACTCACACAGGACTTTTCTCCCATTGGCCTTGTTCAAACCCACCAAGCAGACACTGCTAAAATCACCTCTCATCTAGGGGGAACTCTGTAGTTTAAATTTTTGTATCTCTGTCTCTCTGGGAGCTTTTACAAACTACAAATTCTGCATGAAGCATGAGGTTCAATATCATCTTCTGTGCCCCATCAATTCAGTTGTAGTTCCCCCAGCTGCTCTAAGGGTTATTGTCCCATTTTTACAGCTATGACTACAGCCAGATATCACAGTTCATATCTCCTTCTGTTTGTGTTAACCATAGTGACCATCAGCTTTGGAATCCCCACATACCTCATTTTCTTGGCCACTTCTTCCCTCTCAGCACAGGGGAGTGCAGGATGTTGGCAGCAGCAGAAGGGTGCTGTGCTCCAGGACAGCAACACAAACACAGGGAAAGTATTCAGTGCATGAAAGCCCAGCACTCTGCCACTGCTATGATAAGGAATGGTAGATAATGTGTGAGCTAATACTGAACCAGGATTGTTGCTGGGGTGGTGTGGCAGGAGCAAACATGCCAGGAGCCACCACAGTGCAATGGGTCACATGTTGGCCAATGGACGAGCAGGGCCAAGGCTTCAATGCTGTCCAGGACACTGGGGGAAGCAGGGTCACACTGAGTTACTCCTCCTCTCCCCAGGGTATAAGAATTAACAGTCTTTTCATAACCCTGTGCACATCACCAGGGCTTCCACAAGCCTTTTTAGAGCCCCTGGGATTTGTTATTAATGGGGAAAGCAGTGGCACTGTGTTGGTGTCAGTAAGAAGGGCAAAGCCAGTGAGGCTGAGGCTGCATCTGCTCCTGACCCAGAGAAGGACATTACTTTTGGACCACTCTGGGTCCTTCACAGGTATATGTCATTAACCCTGGAAATATCACTGGGGCTGTAAACCAGCTCTGTCTTCTAATATATAACCATGCCTGTAGAGCAGTGCATCAAAGAGGTCACTGGCCATTGATGTGATTCTTACTAATGGGGTTTAACAGCTCTCTTGGATACATCTCCTATTAAATAAGGTATTATCTGAAATGGGAGAGGGGGAGAAGTGACAATTTTGTGAAAGAGTTGAATTAGAAGCAGCATTGATGTCAACTTGCAGTCTGCTGCTGCTGCTGTTGTTTTTCACTTGTTTTAGCACATCTACTGCACAAGTGCAGTGGGGAGCACTCACTGCTCCCCTTGTCATACCACAAGATGTCTTTGCTGGACCACCAGCCTCAGACAGACAAGAGCTGTGCAGCCCAAATTTGGACAACTTTCTTCCTTTCTCTTAGACAAAGTGCTAGGATGCCACAGCAGACACTCACCTGCAGCACTGTTGTGTGGTTTGGTTGCCCACAATGCTAAATCCTTTTAAATGTTGACAGAGAAATTATCTGGAGAGCTTTTCCCTCTGCTTTATCCCCAGTGGGTGCCATTTCAGTGATATCCACATCAGAAAACTAGTCTCAGTAAGTACAGACTCTACCATTGTATTTGGTCCAAAGGGCTGCTTCAGTATAAAAGCATCACTTTAATACATGCAATTTGTATAAAATTATCTGACAGTAAGTGTTCAGGATGGCCCCACCTGCAGTTCTGGGTCGTGGCAGCAATTTTGGCTGGGAGGTGGACTATTTGTCAACTATGATTTTCTTAAATCTGCGGAGCTATGGAGACAAGAGCACTTTGAGAGAAGTGCAAAAAAACAAACCAAAAATCAGATAAATAAGGAGCTTGCAGGAGTTCACCAGCCACGTGCATACCCTGCAGATGTGGTTTCCAGCAGGTTGCTGCAGAGCCCAGCTGTGGGAGCCTTGCACAGCCATGTCCCTGCCACCAGCCCTGTGGGTTTCCCCTCCTGAGTGTTCGTCACTGTGGGGTCACAGGGACATTTAGCACATCTCTATTGGGAAGAGAAGTGCTACTGATGTCCAATGGGTCAGGGGGATGGTGTCACTGTCCCTCCCCCAGCTGCATGATGTGGGTTTGATGAGGCTCTGCATTCTGTCTTCTCCATAGTGTCACTTCTACATCAGTAGATGAGCTCCCACTCACATCTATTTTGGCCAAACCAGTAATTTTCTTGTGTGTAAAGATCCTGCACAGTTTATTTATGTATTTTGGGGGTAGCTAACATACTGTTCTCCTCTGAAGTCTGGCTTTGCCTCAGTTTCTGTCTGAGAGAGGAAAAAATACTGAATCACAAACTCACTTCCCACTGAGACATCACAACAGCTGTTAGCAGAGGTTATTGGGAAATCAAAGAGCTTGTGCAAGGGAAGAAATGCAGCTAATCCCAGCCAGGGAGTTGCTGCTCCAGCACCTGCTTTTTCACCCTGCCTCTCATTGCTGCTATTTATGTCCCTCTGGTATGGGACCCATCAAGAGGAAGAACCAGCCTTTGTATGCAACAAAAAAGATAATTCCCAGGGTATGGTTGCTTCAAGGTGTTTTAAAAATGGGCAGATCCCACAAAATGGAGAAGAAAGTTCCTGTTGCCACACTCTGCTGGGGCTCAGCTCTTCAGAGCAGTATGCAGTAGCAGGAGTCAGGCACGTGCCTCCCTAAAATGTTTATCTGATGTCACCCACTAATGTGACTCACCAAGCTCATCACAGCCATGTGAAACTGGAGACGCCCGAGATGTTGTCCTACCAAAACTGGCAGCGCTGCCACTCAGCTCTTCCACATAGGTGTGGCTCCACCGGCAGCTGCAGCACACACTGCCTGTGTTTTATGAGGCAAAATAGACGTTTGGGCAGAGGCAAAATCCGGCACTGGCCTGTGAGCACAACCCCATGCGATCTGACAGGCAGGTCGTTGCAGAAGCACTTGGTTTTCTTCAAGGCTGAGTGTTTCAAAGGCAGGTGACACCTGATGCAGGGGAGCATGATGTGCACAGGGGTCCTCGGCTGGGTCTCATCTCCTCTCACCCATGTGGGTGTACTGGTGTACTGGGAACACGGAGAAGGGGACTGAGCTCCACTGCACAGAGGATGAGATTGGTGGCCCTTCCCAGTGTGATGAGGACAAAGGCCACCATGTTGTGACCCATTCCCACACCCAGCCACCAGCACGGGGTGTTTGGACATTGTGCAGCTACACTGGCCAGAGGCTCCACTGCACAATCTGCCCATACACGCAACGCACTTTCCATTTTTCTGGCAGAAAAGAGCTAGACCCGTGTCTGTGCCCGGGGAGCTGCCTAGAGCCAAATGACATCATCCTGTGCCACCTCGGAGCAAACAGCACGTCCAGGGGCAAAAGGGAAAGGGGAATTTATCCCTAAATGCCACGATTGGTGCCAGCTGACCTCATGTGAGCGCGGTGCTCTCTGTGCCAGCAGATCGCTCGGTCCTCAGCAGGTCACCGAGGCCACCGAGCGGTGCGGGGGGACATCAGGCAGAACCTCCAACCTGCAGTGTGTGAGCACAGGTTGTGCTGCCACAGCACCATATCCTAGTACCGCATCCGTCTTCCCACCGAGCCTGAGGGTGGGAGGGTGAGGAACCCCTTTCAGCCTGGACAGGTGTTTTGTGCAGGTCTGTCTGCTCTACCCTTCCGTCCTGGACCCGACGTGGAAGGTGCAGGACACGATACAAGGAGGTGGGAGAGGGGGGGACAAGGAAAAGGTGCATCTGCACAGACGAGACACCGCAGCAGCAGCTCCCCATTATCCCCTCCAGAAGCAGCGGGAGGGGCTCGGGGCAGTGACGCTTGTGCAAACCGCCCTTCCAGCACCTTCCATCCCCACGGGAGCGGATCCCGGGGATCACCATCCCCATCCCGGGGATCACCATCCCCATCCCGGAGCGCGTTCCTGAGCCACCGGGCAGAGGAGAAAGCGCCGCCCCGTCCCTCACGTCATGGCGAGCAAAGGTCGGGCCCGTGAGGGGCGGCAGCAGAAGTGTGTGGGCTGCGGGGAACATGGAGCTGCTGCCCAGCTTCTCCCCCGTCACTTGGCTGCTCCTCGTCGCCTTCCTTTGCCTGGTGGCCCTGTAAGTAGAGGCCGGTGCCCCGGGAAAGAGGCGACCCCGGGGCGGCGGCCGGGGAGGTCAGGTGTCCTCAGGGCCGAGGCCGCTGAGGGGCTGCGGGGGCTCCGCTGGCAGCGGGAAGGGAAAGAGAACGCTGGGTTGGGCGCGGAGGGAGATAAAACAAGAAATGCTTGATTATTTTTTTTTTCCGCTCAAGGAGGAGTGACTTCCGCGTGTTTGAGGGCAGCCGGGAGTCCTTGGGCTGTGCCAGCTGGGAGCAGGGCAGGGTGGTGCCGACCCTGCTGCCAGCAGAGCCCCCCGATTAAGTAATTATGTTGGAAAAACTTCGGCTTATGAGGCTCGGGGGAGCTGTACAGGCAAAAACCTAATTTTGCTGTGGTAATTTATGTCCCTGCTGTGCTGCTGTGGCCTGACCACCTGAGCATCGCAGGAGGTGTTTTGCAAAGACAAACACAAGGGCAGGTCTGGGCTGGAGAATTTAATGGCTCTGAGACCTCTCCTCAGTCACCTGAGTTGTCTGATCTGGGCAACAAAATGCCCCTGAAGAAAGACCTGAGGTGCCCACATACACCTGTTGGGCAAGACAGGGCTGCAGCTCCATTCAGCCCTTTTTTCAAAATGTACCCCAAATTGTCTTATTACACCCCAAGTACAAATGCATTTATAGGATCACCCCAAGTGATCGTGCATTTATTGCAAAGAGAGCATCCTCAGTGTGGCTGCTGCTGCTGGTCCATAATTTCAGGTTTGCCTTGACAGGAACCAGTTATTTAATCAGTTCATTGTTCTTGGGATGATGAATCTGCTCTTTTCGTTGCATAAATGGATCTCACATGCTCATTACTTGGCAGCTATGGGATATGGCCCTACCAGACCTTCAAGAAGCTGGGCATTCCTGGCCCACGGCCTCTGCCATTCGTGGGAACTTTCCTGGAGTACCAGAATGTGAGTACTGGCACCTGCTGCTCTGTAGCTGCCTCAGATTCTTGTGGTTGGAGCTGTTTTCCCCCCTCTTTGGGCATCTCTTTCCTCTGCCCTTGATTCAGTCAGTTGGAAATTATGATTTTAGGTAGGAAGCTCTTTGGGCACACAGCACAAAAAAAATGCAGGCTGACCTGAATGAGGTGGCTGTGTCTTATAACAGCTTTGTAATTTAAATTATTGGTTTCCCCCTGTGTTTCTACCTGCTGCAGAGCAACTGAAGTTCTGTTAGAAACAAAGAGAAAACAATACTGGAGAGATGCCTGAGACTGAGCTATTATCTGAGAACTGCATGTTTCTTTGTCCTTTTTGTCATCAACATGAAGAGGCTGAATTAGCCCCAGCAGTGCCTCATCCAGCCACTTGCTGCTGGGCCACCCTGAGACTAAGCCAGGAAGATAGATTTGTAAATAAAACTCAAATGATTGAGTCATCAAACCTTATCAAATAACTAGGCAGTAGCTGATCACAGATAACTGATTGCAAGTGCAAAACAAATGTACTGGCTTCAATAAAAGAGGTGTTTTGCTTGTGTTTGCTGGGTTTACAGCATGCATGTGGCCTCTTACTCATGGTTCAGTGAGTGTTACATGGCCCATAAGTTTCATCCCTACATGTAACCTCAGTTAAAACCCTAATGGAAATAAAACAAGTTCACTCCAGTCCAGAAACTGCTTTGGAAGATCATATGAGGACAAGGCAGTAGCAGCTCTAACTTGTTCAGCTGAATGTGAAAGGACACTCTGGGATCTGGTTCTGCCTCCTAACTCTGCTCATACTAAAACTGTGTATCCTCTCATACCTTCATTACATTTTTAGGTTGCCTGGTAGGAGTTGAAAGTGGTTTATTTTATTCTTTTTCCCTCTCTCCTCTCTTTTTTTCTCTCCAATGCAGGTGTCCCCTCAGCATCTATGTGATGCTTGAGAGCAACCTGCACCTCCCAACCTACTACTACTAACCTACCACTAACAATGGGTCTGTGGGATGCCCTGTGCTGCCAGCTCTGACCTGCTTTGATTCTTTTTTACTGGCAAACTTCTTATTTCTCCTTTCTTCTTTTCCAGGGAATCCATAATTTTGATCAGAAGTGCTTTGAAAAATATGGAAGAATCTGGGGGTGAGTTTCTGCAGAACAAAACTGCCTGTTTGGGGTGCTCCATGCCCCAAAATAGAATGGAAAAAGGTACATTGCCATCATGTCTCTCTCAGCACTGTAATTCCAGCAGTGACAGCTTGGGAAAAAAACAGGTTCACCCCTGTAAAAGTCTCCACCCATCTCTCCAAGGCTTCTCTCCTGCTGAGATTTCAGTATGGTATGATGGTAGCCAGTTTGGGGGGTCATTTATTTGCATAAGCTTTGAAAATAACCTCCACTTCTTGGTGTCAGCCTGAGCCTCCTGCCTTTGAAGCTGCTCTTCTGCCTGTCTGGAGCAGAAAGCGAGCTGCAGGCTGCCAAGCGTTTTTTCATCTTGCTCTCTGCTTCTCCCAGAGCTGGGGCACGAGCTACCTTTCAACCTGCCTCCCCACTCCCTGCACAGAGCTGGTTGTGTGCAGGGGTCTCTTATCGTGCTTCTATTGAGAACCTCTCAAACTGAAGTAAAATTGCCGTGCAAAAAAAAGAATCCTGGGAGGCTTCGTGAAACCTGGCGCATTTTTTTGAAAGATTAAATGTTCTCAAGCTTCTTCAAGATGCAGCTTCCCTCAGCTGTGGCCCAAGGCTCCCTGCCCTTTAGCCCACACCATGACTTTTAAGTTTTTCTGTCTCTGTTGATTGGAAAACAGAGGAGGCAGATGAGTTTTTCACCTCTCAGTGACTCGTAGGCCAGGCAGGAAATCTCTTTACCCCACAAGTACGCTGTTGGGCCTGGATTTATTGTCTGCAGCCACCAGCAGCAGAAACAGAGTTCAGACAGCCCAAGTGTAGGGGATCAGTGTCATGGCAAAAGCTGCCTTTTATATAAACCAACACTGCTTTGGCAACTCTTTAACAGATAATTGCTAGAAATGATCACATTGCCCATGTTTGGCACTTCCTTTGCCTTTCTCTTGTTTTACTACATAATAAAACAGTTTCAGCCTCATCTTTTTGGCTGTTTTCTCAGAGAGGACTCTGCTGGCCCAAACCCCTTGTGCCATGGCTCTGGCCACAGATAGAGCAGGCTGCTTTTGCTCCAGCTGACCATGAGCAATGGACTGACTGTGGGTTTCTCTTGACTTAGGTTTTATGATGGAAGGCAGCCTGTGATGGCTGTTTTGGACCCCATCCTCATCAAAAACATCCTGGTGAAAGAGTGCTACACCATTTTCACTAATCGCCGGGTAGGTACCTAGTCCTGTGCTTTGATCTCCACATGCAGCAAGAAAGAAGGAGTTTCTTCTTGGTTTCTGTTCTCCTCTGAACCCTTCAGCAGGTACTTTCTCTGTCATGTGCTCCAGTTTATTGATGGTATCAAAACTCTGCTAGGGAGGTGTAGGGGCCAGTCTGGCTGGGACACTGAACCATCAGCCTGGATGTGCCCTAGGGTTGATGTCATTTATGACTCTTACACTTTTGTTTCCATTTCTGTTGTTTTGAACATGAGTTCAGGGGCCAAGTGGATGCTCCATGGTGCATTTTTCTTTACATTTTTGTCATGTGGAAGGTGGGTGTAAACCTTCACCTGTCTCTCTGTATAACCATGTTCCTTTTGCTGCAACATTACCCCTGCACAGAACTTTAGGCTGAATGGGCTCCTGGAGTCGGCCCTCAACGTGGCTGAAGATGAGCAGTGGAAGAGGATTCGTACAGTGCTGTCTCCAACCTTCACCAGTGGGAGGCTGAAGGAGGTAAAGCACAAGCCACTGGTACTTTGCCTCAATAGCTGCAGGAGGACTGGACTGTTTCTTAGCACAGACCTTAGGGGAACCTCAAATGGGGAAGTTGCCCTGTTTGTCAAGACCACATCCATGAGCACCTGCACTGTTGGTGCAGTTCAGCAGTGCAGTGTCTGTCTGCCATCATGGGGAGGGGGTCAGGACAAGGGGATGGGGGATCAAGTGGCACATGAGGTATTGCCAGCTGAGGCTGTTGGCCCTATGATCTGAGTTTTCATCTGGCTGAGCACATCAGACCATGGTTGTCCATTTTCCATGCACTCAGGAGCCACATTCACTCCCAGCTGGAGTGGATGCTTAGCTGGAATGGGAGCTGTGTGTGGATTTTGGGAGGAGAGCATTGCTTAGTCCAAGTTGGATGACTTCTGTTGACTAATTGTTAAGATGAAAGAAAGCAATGTCTGAGAGGCCTGGAAATGAGACCTTCTCCTTGCTTGCCCTTCCTCCCCAAGCCAGACTTGGCAAGTGGCAGGTGGCAGTGAGGAACAGCCCAGACTTGTTTGGTGGCAAAGAAAAAGTCAACAGTGCTTTCTGCTTTGGTTTGTATTTCAGATGTTCCATATTATTAATCACTATGGTGAAAAATTAGTGAAAAACATTGAGAAGAAAGTGGCTAATGATGAATTCGTGACTGCAAAGGAGTGAGTAACTGTGTGGGGCTGACAGGGAAGGGTTTATATTCATTGTGGGGAAGGGACTGTTTTGGAGAGCCTTTTCCATGCAGCAGCACAGATCCTTTGTCAGCTGTGGAGGCAAACTCCACAGCAGTCATGGGCATGGCATGTTCCTCAGCAATAGGCTTGCTGTGCAATCGCTTTTATACCTGGAAATCAGAATCAGTCTTTGTTACCCTGGACTGTGGTTCAGTGCTTTCCAACTACATCTAAGGTTTTTGAAGCTGAGAAAAATTGGGGAATGAATGGAAATGGGGAAACTTGGGAAGATATAATGATAGTTACTGCCATATTAGGACAGACCTACGATGTTAGGACTCTGCATTAAGAGAGATTCTCTCTCATGATGATTGTTCCTAGATGGGCTCTTATTTACTGCTGTGGTTGAGTTCATCTCATTTATTCTCTCTTCTTCTCTACTCAGCATTTTTGGAGCCTACAGCATGGATGTGGTGGCCAGCACTTCTTTCAGTGTCAATGTTGACTCCATGAGCAACCCCAATGACCCCTTTGTTACCAACATTAAGAAATTTCTCCAATTCAGTTTCCTAAGTCCTTTTTTCTTATTCTTAGGTATGACACACCTCATCTCATACAGCCCTGAATCTGTGTCAAAGGTGGTGACCACCTGCATTTCCTGGGAGCTCCCTTAGTAGCTTTGAGTTCTCTTTGCCACATGGGATTTTGCAGGATTAGATCTACCATAGCAGATCTGTGGAAATATTTCCCCAGGGAAACCACAGTCAGGATTTGTACAGCCCATGTGGGTCTTTGCAGCAACCTGCAAGCAGAGACCCTCTTTGCAGAGACATGATGGAGAGCTGCTCTGTCACAGAGAGATGTACTTTGTGTGTCTTTGTGGTCATAAAGTAACATATGGAAGAGATTCTCCCTATGAGAGTGCTACATTCCCAGCCATGGTTAGGTAAAAAGAGCTGAAGGCAACAAAAAGCAATTTTGTGGGTCAGGGTCCAGATTTATCCCTCTTCTTTCTATGCTTTGTGCCAGTTTTGAGTTTCTTGGGGCCCCTTTGAGCTCAAATATATTGTTCTCACCTTTTAGTGTTGTTCCCCTTCGTTGTCCCTGTGCTGGAAAAGATGAAGGTGACTCTGTTACCCGCAGAGGTCATGGACTTCTTCAAGGACATCTTCACAAAAATGAAGAAGGAACGGGAAAAGGGCAGCAGCACGGTGAGTCCAGGCCAGGTGGCCTCTTCTCTTCAGGTGCCTCAGCAAGGCCCTTGTGATGGACAAGGTTTGCCTCCTTCCCACCCACATCTTCTCTGACTGCCTCTGTTTGTCCCCAGGACCGGGTTGATTTCCTGCAGCTCATGATTGAATCACAGAACTCGGATGGTGGCTCCAAGTCTGCTGAGGCCAACTTGGACAAAAGTATGTCTTGAGATTTGTCATCATATTGATGAGTGGGATCCTGAATTCCCAAGGGTTAGTTTTCAGCATCTTCTATGTGCTCTTCTGCCTTTTTTCAGCATTAAGTGATGAAGAGATTCTGGCCCAGTCTCTTATCTTTATCTTTGCTGGGTATGAGACCACCAGCTCCACCCTCAGCTACATAGCCTATAACCTGGCCACCCACCCTGATGTACAGCAGCGACTCCAGGATGAGGTTGATGCAAACCTGCCCAACAAGGTAGAGGAGGGTGGGAAGATGTTGGGGGTTGTTCCCACCCGTGCTTTGCCAACCCTGAGCCAAAAGTCAGATTGGAAACAAAAATGAGTTCCTTGAGGTGCTGGCACTGAGATTCCCCCCTGCCCTTGGGAAAGGGGAAGCATTGTGGGAGTGTAGGAGTGGGAACTGAAGTCCTGTGCTCACAGCTGTCTGAATTCCTCTCCCAGGCTACTCCCACATACAGTGCTATCACACAGATGGAATACCTGGATATGGTGGTGAACGAATGCATCCGACTCTATCCTGCTGGGGGCCGGATCGAGAGGGTCTGCAAGGAGACAGTGGAGCTCAATGGGGTGACAATTCCAAAGGGAATGGTGGTCACCATCCCAGCCTTCGTGCTGCACCGTGACCCAGAGTACTGGCCAGAGCCAGATGAGTTCAGGCCTGAAAGGTGAGTGCCACACAGGGGGAATAGCTGCATGCTCAACCTCAGCCCTGGGAGTGGAAATGGCAGCAAAAGTGGGGAATGCATGATTATAACATTTAAATTAGGCATTTATCATTGTCTGACATCTAGTCCCAGCATTACCATGAGGGGAGTTTTATGATCTACATCCATAAACTGTGCATGGAATTTAATTAACTGCATTGAAGGGAGCAACAGTGAGAGCAGCTCCCAGCAGCTGTAACACTGAGGGGTTTATGGCCAGATATTAAAGCAAGAGCCATTGGGTGACTGGCACGATGCCCTGCAAATCAGCAGTGGAAGGGCAAAGATGGGTAGGAAATAAAACTTAATTTTTAATTCAAGTTATGAAGCAGTCTTTGCTTAGGAACTCTGTTAGACCCTGCACCCAAATGAGAGTACTCTGGCAATGGGCAGGTTACACCAGTTGCTCCAGTAGCTACATCCTTGCTCCAGTTGACAAACAGCATGGATGGTTGGACAGGAGCTCTTTAGGGATCTCTTGCTTTGCTGAGAGTTCATCAGAGGGATGTGCCAGTGTCTCAGTAGTGAGATACTTCACTACTGACTTAGTGTGGCTGAGGTTTGTACCTGGACCTCATGCACTGGGAATGAAAAGCCTCCTGACATGAAAACTAACTGATCACTAAGAAGTATTACTAAAAATGCTCAGTGGCAAATTTCTCTGTGAAGCTGATTGTTCTTCCCTGTTTTTCATGATGAGGAGAGGAATGGCTCAAAAGCAACCCTGCCTTTAGTCACACAGGGGGAGAATGTCTTTGTGTTCCCTCAGTCCTTTGATCTGCAGGGAAGCCGTGAATCTGTAGACCTGCATGTTTTAGGGTTTGAAACCTGGGTTAAGTTTTGGAGTTGAGAGAGAGTTCTGAGAAAAGAGTAGTTATGAAATGAATATTAGCATATTTCAGGTATTCCCTTGCCACCTGATGCATCTGGAGTTGCACAACCAACTCTTAGGCAGTAGGATAAAAGCAGAGACATAAGGTATCTATTGAGACAGAAATAAGGGACTTAGCTGGATTCTTCTAATATACACAGAAACACAAAAAGCTTTTGCCTTCCCAGATGCCTCATCACTTCAGATCTGGAAGCTGACATACCCTGGAACAGTAGCTCTTGCTAACTTTTTTTTTTTGTTGTTGTAATCAGGTTCAGTAAAGAGAACAAAGAGAGAATTGACCCCTATACCTTCCTGCCATTTGGGGCTGGCCCCAGAAACTGCATAGGAATGAGGTTTGCTCTCCTGGTTGTAAAAGTTGCTGTGGTTGTCCTGTTGCAAAACTTCTACTTCAAAACCTGCAAAGACACACCGGTGAGGATAAGGGATGATGTGCTTCATCATCTGCCCTTTACTCCCACTGAGATGGTCCTACAGTGTTATGTGAATAACTATTTGAATCTCCTAAGTTAATTTTCAGTTTTTCACGGAAAGTTACTGATCCTTTGGGGCTTTCTTAAACCTCTACAGAAACATATTTTATATTTTATTTTTTATTTTATATTTCATATATCTTATATATTTTATTTTGAGATATTTTAGGCAGAAATCCTGAAGTCTTCTGCCTTTCTTTGGCTGCTGTGGGGTGCTTGCTCCTCCATGGTGCACTGTGGGTCTGCCTTGACTAAGCTTAGGAGACTCTGCTCCAGAAGGAATATCCCCCCCAGCCCACTTTAAGCTGTGCTTTGCAACACAAACACGGCTGTTCTCCGTGAGACATCCCAAGACACTAAAATTCATCTCTTATGGGCCACCAGGCAGCCCTGAAGGGTAGCAATTTTCCAGCAAGCACTGTCTGAGTTCACTTTGAATTGGCAACCCTCTCCCTCTTTCAGGCTATGCAGGATCCCATCAGGTTTTGGTTTTGCCTGGTATCCCAGTGCAATACTGATGAGACAGGCCTTGCAAGATGGGGTTGTTTGACATAAAATAAACACAGTAACTGTTGGAAATACGTCAAGCCAGCCCTCCTGAGAGCACGGCAGCTCCCTGTGCCTCAGAGGCAGAGGTATCACTGTGGTGTCAGTTTCCAGCCCAACCCATCTCTCTGCACTGGCTGCTGCTGCAAAAAGCTGTGCCATTAATGTGTTTCATTGGTGAGATGAGCTTTGCAAATCAGAGCAGAGGGGCCAGCAAGTGCATTCAAAGGACATTTGTTGTAAGAAACAGAAAAATCCTTATTAAATTATTAGTTGGCACGGGTGCTCAGCTGGAATCTCTGCAGATTCAGATTGCAGCTCGACTGGTAACCTGGAGGTGAAAGACTGTAATAGTCCATTAACAATGCAGTGACCTATCCACCCTCCCCCAAGTCTAATGACATTTTTCTAGTCCTCTGCAATCCATAAAATTGATTCTTTTTATAACTGCCTTTAATTAAAAGGAGACAAGTTAAATATGTATTGTATTATTGGTGCCCACAGGTTTATGGGGTTCTTTCAGCCATTTTTTCTACAGAAGATGGCGAGTACATCAGATCAGAGTAGGAGGGAAAAAATCATGCTGGAACATCCCTTTGGAATATGTATATGGAAGCTGCAGCCTCCTCTCACTCCTCCACTGATGGCACATTGGGCTTCAAGCTACATTGCTTAAATTTCCTGAAACAAAGTTTAGTGGGATATGGTGCTTTGGATGTAGCTTGTTGAGCTGGGGATATATCCCCCTTGTCCTGATGGGGAGAGGGAATGCTGGGATACAAGCAGCATCCATCCCTCCCATGCAAGATGACTCCCTCCAACACCTGCTTGAAGTTTTGTTTTTAATGAAATTTCCAGCCTACCCCATCAAAATCTTTTCACATGGGGATGCTTTTTCTTTGGTGCTCAGTCTGAGCAGCAATCTTAGTTTTGTTCTTCCCAGAGACCTTATTGCTCCTCCAGCTCCCATTATGATCTAGTTCACCTTAGTGCTGACACACTTTGGCATTAAACAAAATGATACTGTGTGCCCTTCCTTGGCTGCAGCTCCCCACATGGATTTTGGCTGCTTCTCTCTCCACGTGCAACCTGTTGATCAGTGCACCAAGCTCTTTGTACCACACCACATGAAAGCCAGAATTCACTAACCAGTTTATTCAAGAGCTGAAGGCTATTAAATACTAGCTGGTAGCTGTTTTGCCTGAGCACTAGTGATAGTCCTGCTGTAAGTACCCCTGTGAGTTAGGAAGTGCACTGAAAACAAGTGCTGGCTGGGTTGTATGTGGGCTGTAGGGCTCCTGTTGTTGTCATGTCTGTGCTTTTTCCCAGCTTACATGGCTGTTTTGTTGTTTTTTTCCTCCTGCTCAAGATCCCCCTGGTTCTGGACACGAAAGGTTTCATGCAACCAAAGAAGCCCATTGTCCTGAAGATGGTCCCCAGAGCCCAGGCTGACCTGAAGAAGTGAAGGAAGGAGGAACAGAGCAAGAGACTCTTATTTGATGGTGCTCTCCTGAGGAGAGCAGGTTGATGTGTGCACTGTAGGAATGTCAGAGGTGCAACGCCCCCCACTTCATAGGGGTTTGGCCCATCATAATTACATGAGCATTATCCTAAAGAACAGGAGCCCCAGACCCTGCTGTCCCCAATCACAATAGGCATTTTGCAAGACCATTTGCACTCGAGTTACTTGTGCTTTTTTTCTCTCCATCTGAAGAGGCACTTTCTAAGCAATTTGATTCCAGACACTGTCAGTCTCTTCTGGCAGTGTAATTTAAATCAAGATAGGGAGAGCAAATTGCACATAGTTAAGTAATGCTGCCATTGCTCCTGTTCCCACTGCCTGCTGGGTAACTCTGTGTGTATTTTGGTTTTATTCTCCTGGGAATGCAGAGCTGTCCAGGGCTATTTCCTCAGCTCTGTGTTGTGACCCTGACAAATGTTAAAATGGTTGCATCCTTGGACAACTGAATGCCTGCAGCAAGTTTTCTGATGCTGATTTATTTAGATTTTTGTATGATTTTAGGTGGCTTTTGCATGATTCTGAGTGCAGATGAGTTAACTAGAGGAGCCCAGAGAGAAGCAGTTACCCCCCTAATGACTTCAGATCTGCAAAGTGGGAGAGAAGTGTCCCAGATGTGTTTCCTGATTGTTTGCTTATTTTACTGTGGCATGCAGCCATTTCCCATGCAAGGGATTGTCAACATAGGCATGTCCATATGTCTTGAATGACACCTTTTAGTCTGATTTTTATTAGGCCATTGTAAGACCAATTTAACTGAGTTAATTATTAATGGTGCAGGGTGCAGCACCGAGAGCCTTCAGATGTCCTGAACAATTCTAGTCTGGAAGAAAGATGCCTTTGGCTATTGGGAGCTTCAAAGTCTTGCTAGACTTTGTCATTTTTGTAGATTCTAAAAGACCTGTATACTGATATTTCATATTATTCCTCCAGAAACTGCTGCTGGAGTGCAAACTGCAGTAAAAAGCTCCCTTACCTCTTCTGTAACCAATTGATGCCAGTTTCTGCTTCTATGCTTTCTTCATACACAAGTGACTCTCATCTGTAGGTCTCCAAGCCTTTGGCCAAGTGACAATGTCCCATCACCTTTCCCATCTGGATTCCTCACTTTGGTGGGAGCCTCAAAAATCCATGCAACAGAGTGGAGGCAGAACTTCTCTTTTGCATTTCATTCTTCCACTGTCACCTTGTGGTACCACAAATCAGAGAGGAAGAGGTCTTGCCGGTCTCAGCCAGGCATTTGTCTCTTTGTGGAAATGGAGGGATTTGATTCCAGCAGAGCAGCTGACTTCATACGGGGTTCAAAGAGCTCTCTGCTCTCTCCTAAGAGCCTGATGCACCTGCTCTGCCTGTACCCTTCCACTGGAGGATGATTTCTGCTTCCAAGCTGTGAGATTTCAGCACTGGGTGAAGTACTTGCATGTGCAAGTACTGGTGTCCTCCAACCCCCTCACTACCATATATGATGCTGCTTGGATTTCTGGGAGATAAGAACTCATCCTGAATGAAACTCTGTGTGTATCATTAGTACCAAGAGCTGCTTTTGGAGAAGCAGAGTTTAAAGTACAACAGCCCAAAATGAACTATTGAGAAGAGTCATTGATGGTGTGAAGTGATTCCTGTTGCAAACTTTGGCTTAGGAACTTTATTCACTACATAGCAGTTTTTATATTTCTTTTATATAGAGATAGATTATACATAAATTATTGTATATTCTTTTTATACTTACTTTCTATATTTTTTAGGACTTAAGTAGAAAACCTCAGCAGAGATACAATAACCTTTCTGCAGCAAATTAAATTCCCTGGTGAAAAACACCCTTGACTGGAAGTGTAGGGGAGGAGTGAAGCTGCTTCTCTAGAGAGTCATCAATGAGCTGTGTGAGAGGGTTAGAAAATTCCCATCAGCTCGGGCAGCCATGGCTTCCCCTTCTGCTTTTGTAAGCTGCAGCACTGCAGCTCCTTTCTGCCACCAGTGTACAAAAGTGACAATTCATCTTTGTTTTCAGCTGTTGCTGTCCCCTTTTTTAAAGCCATGGCAGAGTGTTTTTGACGGCACATCTCAAGGGAGAACGACAAAATGTAGAGGCAGTTGGACCCCTGGAGAACAAACAGCTGAAAAATGCCTGCACTGTCACAGTGGTTCATAAAAAGGGGCACAGAAAATCCTCAGGTCTGTGCTTGGAGACGTGACTGAGGAGATGAGGGTGTCAAAATCACACGCAGTGTCACAGGTCAGGGATGAATTAATAACCTTGCTGGGGTGAAGGCCATAACTTGTCCAGTGCTGGCAAGGGAAGGGTTTTGCCTCCTTGCCCCATGCCCGTGTTGGAATTAATCACTCACACACAAATGTCAACACAACGGAAAACATCATTCAGGATAATCGCTCTCACAAAGCTGCTTAACATTTTGGAAATACACAGTTCACTTGCAGGTGTCAAAGGATTTCAGCCTCACTCGTGTCTGTTCAAAGGCATCTTCATCTGCTGCACCCTGTGCCAATGAAGTGGGTGAACAGGCTGCTCTGCCAGGCAACACCAATGTGCCTGCAGAGAGACCAGCACAGCACTGCTGCATCTCCGGCACCTGCACGGGATTCTGGCAAGGGACAGAGCAATGTTGAGCTGTGCCAAATCTCATCTTTGTTTTGCTGAATTCGGTCGTGCTTCAGAGCAGAAAGCACACACCTTCCTCAGTTCCCAGTTGTCCTAAAGGGCGGTTTGCCAGCAGATTTTGGCTTTGTGGAGTGGTTGGGTGGGACCTTGCAGTTGGGAATTGCTCTGACGCTGTGGGTTTTCCAGCAGGCACAGTACCTGGGACAATGTTTCTTGGGTTTATTCCAGACTGAGCAGCTGTTTGGGAGATGTTCTGTGTCAACTCTTTCTGGTCTTATTTCCAGAGGTAATGAACGTGCACCACTCCCCCACAGCCAGGGGAAATAAAACTGTGCTGTTTAACAGCCCTGTGCCTCGTTTACCTGCATGTATAATTTATAAAAAATTACTTACAGTTAGGCAATAATGAACTTTGATGTGTGTCTAGCTTATCCCATGCTTTCATTCTGATCCCAGCAAGGTCATAGAGTGAGCAAATGGGTTTTCTTTTGGAGGACACTAAAGCAGAAGTGCTTCAGGAGCTCATCTGACATGGTCCAGCTATTGACATCTTGAAGCAAGTTTTCTAATCCCTGCAAAACACATACAATATGCCTATAGGGCTCTGTGTATAAACTCTTCTGCTCCAGGTATCCCCATCCTATAGCAAAACACTGCTTCCTAATGTAAACAAGTGTCAATTCAGCACCAGCTCCTTCTGGAAAGGTGGTCCACCCTCAAGTGGCATCGCTCAAATCTGGCCCCCCTCACCCATTTTTCAATTATTTAGGCTTCTTTCAAGCAAGAGCACCCACTTGAACTTAACATGTTGCTCCCTCATGGAAGTGCTGTTGCTCCTGGGCTCCACATGTGCTCGAATGCTTCACTGGCTCTCTGTCCCCCCTCATCATGAGTGAGAAGTCCCGGGGCCAGTGCCAGGTAGAATAGTTGTACCTGCCACAATTTGCGAGGTGCTTGGAGCTTTCCTGACCCTGACCCAGGCTTGCCTAGAGGTTTTCTCTATAATTGCTGCTGGTGCTGTACTGGACCTGATGCTGAAGAGACACAGGCCTCCAAACACCTGTATTGAATGCTCAGTTCAGTTAAAATCGATGGAACAATCAGCCCACAGAGTCTGCCCAGAGGTCAGGGAGCAGTGATTTTTACCTGCAGCAACTTTGGTCCTGAGTTCTTGTTTTAGTGTGAAGATTGCAAGCAAAAGCACTTCAGCAGGTGGGTTATCAAAGGGTTATGACTGCTGGTATTTGGCTGACAGGCTGATGTAACAAATGCGTAACAAGATCCCCTAAAATAGAGAGCTAAGTTCTTTGCAGTGCTTGTTTCTTCAAAGGTGCAGGTGAGGGACATGATGCAGGCTGGGCTGGTGTCCTGCAAGGCAAACTGCAGAAGAGCCTTGAAGCGGAGCCCACCAGTGTGGAGGAGGAGGATGTCAGGAGGATGTCAGATCATGGGACGGGACCCGGTGGGAATAACCCCTTTTTCTCACCCTATTCCATCCCAATGCCCCAGATTTCATCCCCAAAGACTCTCTCCATCTGTCTCACAGAGGCGACTCTTGTGGCTCCTCAGTTCCACGTGTGCTGGCAACAGCCATCATCAGAGCCAAAGGACTCAGCAACGGGAGGACCCATCTTTACCCCTCTCATCACTCCAGCACATGTACAGGAGCAGCTGGACACACAACTAACTGTGGGCTGAATTTGCAGAAACACTTTGATCTTTCGTTTTTAAGCTCAGTGATCCAATCCCCCACAGAGCAAAGGTAAACGGCTGCAATGCTGCTTCGGCAGACTCGAGGTTTCAAGTCAAACAGCAGTCATTTAACCACACTTTTAAGGCTGGTATCATTTGAATGTCATATGTCAAACTGATGCTACTTCCACTGAAGGCAAATAGCTGTTTATTCCCCTCGCAGCTGGCCAGCAGTCTGACATTCATTACTGAAGCCTTGCAGCTGCCAGAGATTGAAGCTACCTGTAGGACTGCGTCTATCAAAGCCTTCCACCTCTTAAGGGTTATTCCCTCTAATACCAGCTCATACATTTTAGCTCAGGCTCAATTTACAGCTGCTGTAGGTCTGAAGTTGTTTTTTCCTACATCTGAACAAGGTCAGGCATTGTTTTTTGCCCATTCTCTCCAAAATTCTGTTGTTAGCTCATTTTTCATGGCTTCTCCTGGGTTCAGGCTCTCTGTCACCATGTACCAGCCCCTGAGGTTTATGATGTGAATGTTCCTCTGCTTGGTCTTACGGCTGTGGGCAGTGACCTGCACAGAGGACTGTGGTGGTGGTGGCCCACCCCATGGCATCTTGGTGCAACTTCAGCTCTCCTTGAGGCCAGCACTGCAAATTCTGTTTCTGGGGCACAAGTTCATGCATGAAATACCTGATATTTTTTAGTTTATTAGGCACTAAAATGTTCAATTGGCTGCACAGGAGTTTACAGAAGAAAAAAAAGGTAACAGAGATGATAAGATTAGTTTGCATTTAGACATTGCCCTGAACGTCACAGAGCAATTTACACCTGTACGAGGAGTCTGAAGAGTTCTATCGAGTCAGACCTGGAGCGTTTTACAGCCACTTTGCACAGACATAAATGATAGCATAAGGTGCAAAGGAAACAGCCAGCCGGACAATTACAGAGCGTCTTCACACGCCTTATTAATCCTCATTACAGCCCTCTGTGCTGAGACTCGGCACCTTCCCTTCCCCGACGAGGGCCAGCGAGGCTGTGAAGCCAATTTAGCCACCTGCCAAACTTGCAGTGTCTGACTGCTGCTATCGACGTGTCCTTGGTCCTGGGGAGCTGGATGCTCCGTGCCAGCGCCTGAGATGCATCTTGCTAAATTACAGTGAGGGAATCTCAGCTGCCTCCTGTCCTACCAGGCTTCTGAGCAATGTCTGATGTTATGCTCAACTATATATATGTCTTTTTGTCCATTTTTTTCTTTTAAGCTCACTTCCATGGATATCTCAAGAAGTTGGGGTGATGTTTATCTAAAAGACCTTAACCCTCTTCCTTGCCTGTGCCCATGAAACAGGTCTGTGTGTGCATATAAGGTTGTGAGCCTCAGGACACAAGGAAGTGAGTGAAAAAAAGGATTATTCAGGTGCTCTTGGATTTAGAGGCTGGAGGCATTTCCAACATGTGTTTGACCCATGCCTGTGCACTCAGGTTAATGACCCAAAATACAGCTGCCAGCTTCGCTCTGTATCTACAAGATCATTTCACCAGTGATATGATTGTTTGCTGTACCTCTCACGTTTATGGCTGATACTGAAAGTCCTTAAAAGGCAGTTTCAGCCCAGTGTTTCCCAGCACTCCCAGAGCACTCATCCAATTTCCCACTCAGAGCCTCCTGGTTAAAAGCTGGTAGACCTAAACTTTCCCACTGGAGATGACAAGAAAGACCTGGAAAGTGTTGAGCCACACAGGCAGGAGACAGCTTAAATAGTTAGACTGGTTGTACACAGTCATAAGATTAGCTGTCTAATGTCCTTTCTGGGAATCTTATTAATGTTATCTTATTATTTCATAATAGATATAACCCATGTGCTAGTGCTGGCAGGCTGTAATTGGGCCTTGCCAGGGAATTACTCATATTTTTCATTCTTGAAGGAATGAAGAGCGTATTCAGTTATGCTAACGACCTCATTTGTGTGGATTCCATTCACTTGATATGTCTCACTCATGAAGTATTACAGCCAGAGTGATGATTTCTCACTCAAAGTAAACGTTGAGGTGTCTCGCAGCAGATGCTCTCCCCTCCAGATGCTGAACGGGTGCCTCACCGTGTTTGCCTCTCCTTTGGCAGCTGCAGACTCGCCCAGAGGTGGTTTTTTTTTTGCTGGTGGTGATGCACATCTTTCCCTCTCGGTGTCTTGGGGTGCTGCAGGAGACGTGGAGCTCTTTGAAATGGAGCAGTGTTATCTATCACTGCTTTATAAATCCTTTCTGCCTATTTAGAACCCCCTGTTTGGGCCTTGGGCAGTAGCGTCTACCCAGGTTCTGAGCTGAGGGGCTTTTTAACTCTCCACAGGGTATAAATGATAGTTTCAGCTATGGAGAACCCTCCTCCCCTACTCACAATTACCCTCCTTTGTGTGCGTATCAAAGCACAGGCAACATACCCTTGTCAATAAAACCCCTTCTAATTCTTTTTCATGTTCCCCAGGGGAGTCCTTAGAGCCCCATGGAACCTCGAGCAGCCCTTTAATTCCTCACACTTTGGTCCTCGCCGCTGCTTGGGGCCTGTTGTTGCAGCAGCCGCGCCGGCTGTGAAAAATGCTGTTCCCTAATCGAGCAGAGCTGTGGCTGCTGAATGACACAAAGCTTTACCTGCCCACAGGGACCCGCCGCGCCGGCTGCTGCTTCTGCAGCACTATCAAAAATGTTTCCGTGCATTTGTTTGTGAAATGTCTTTATCCAGCCAGGAGAAATGTCCCTTGAAGTCAACTAACCAAATAAATAAATAAAAGTTGAAGACAATGCAGCAAAGGGGAAAAAAAAAAAGTTTCTAGAGGGAAATAAGTGATGGATTGAAAGGGATTTGAGGATGTTTTGTCGCACAACTCTGTGCACGATGTGACAGGAGAGGGTCCTCACTGAGCTGCTTCCTGTCTTCCACTTTAAATGAAGTCCTGAAAATACTGATTTAAAAGGGTTGAAGAAACAATACAGTCTGATGTACACTGTGGAGGATTTTTAGACATTCTGAACTTATTTTCATAATATATTTGCTGGTGCCTGTGTCAAAATAAAGGTCCTCAGTCAAGGTGCAGGAGGGATGCTGGAGCTACTTGAAGTTTTTCAATGTTCATGAACAAATCTGAGCAAAGAGAGGAATCATTTCACTTTTCATATGTAATAATATCAACAACAGGAACTCTGACCTGGAATTTGTCTTTGCTTTCCAAAGGCATCCCTGAGTGGTCTGTGGAGAACAGGGGAAAATGTTGATTAATAACACTGTTAATGAAAATAAACACAGGCTAAAATTCAAGCACCATGATTGCTTCTCAAAGCATCCAAGGATAGCAACAGATGCAATAAAGCAGAAATCCACTTTTGCTGCCAAGGGATAATGTTTCCTACTTTGGACAGAAGCCTGGGGAGGGGAACACACCACCCTTAGCAGAGCAGCTCATGACCTTGAAGTTTTCTTATGTTTGAAAAACCATCTTGAACCTGAGCAGTCCTAAGGGCAGCTTCCCAGCCCTTGAAAAGGGTCTAATATCTGACCTGCATGGCAGCTGGATACTCTTCAGGTTCACTGGAAATGTCCATTGGCTTTTTCCATCTACCTGTTTATGTCATTGATTTGACCAAAGGAATTGTGGGATTGAAAGAAAATTAATAGTTCCCTGCCCAGCCAGCTCCTTATTTTGATTTATTCCATTCTTGTCACTTTGAGTGAGCTAGATAATTAATTGTGTTACCAAAAATAATTAGGCCTAATATCACACAGATTACACTACCCAGTAGTAACAATAATGTTGGTAAGAACATCTAAATAACCTGATCTGTAATTATAATCTGGCTGTTTAGTGATGTACAGGTTTGGGGCTTTCTCTTGCTCCAAATTTTGGCCAGCCACATTGATTAAATGAGAACTTTTTATAGCTAGTGTTCAAATTATCAAATACTTGCCTAAAGCAATCCCATTGATCAAGTGTATCATTTGTAATACAAATGTTTTTATTAGGAGGCTTTGTTCAAGATAAATGAAGGATCAAATTAACTGGAGATTGGATTGAGTAGAAAATGCTGCAGCTGGATAATTTCAAGCACTGAGGCTGAACATTTCTTTCAAACGATGAGAAGTCATCAACTAAGTCTTAATATAAAACACACACAAACAGAGGCACCACTGTATTGATTCCTCTCATTGCTATGGCACATTTTATCAAAACACATTTGGGTTTTGTAAAATAGGCTAGAAACCCATCACCTCACTGCAACCAAAGCAGGCGGACGTGTTAGTCTGCCCAAAATTAGGGATGAGATTGAAACCCCAACATGCTCCAAAACCATCTTCCTGCTCCTTCCTTTTTCATCCCTGTTCTGCTGCCTCAGTTACCACCCAGTAAAACTCCTTGTGCAGCTCTGCTCTTAACACACACACCTCCTTTAATCCAAAACAGGGCAATCATTTTTCTCTCTTTAGGAAGGAAAACGAGTAGAAGAGAGCCAGCAGAAATATTTAACTATTCCAGCATCCATAGCAGCCGTTCAGGGTCTGGAAGAGATTGAGAGTTCATCCATGACCAGCCAGTGGAAAATGACCATGTGAATGAAATGCTGTTAGTTCATATATATATGTACATTTTAATACAGTCTGAATTAGGAAAGCTATTTGGGATTACATTTTTCTGGTTGTCATGTAGAGCTGTAGATGTTAAGTGGTTGCTTTCTGAAATAACTCTCCCTTCTCCACATCCTGCTCCCAGAGCGACGTGTAAAGTGTTTGCTGATACAGGAATTACAGATGTTGGAGGAGTTGCTATAAACCCTCCCAAGATTTACATCTCCTCCGTGAGGTTCCTCTGCGGGCTGAACTTCACAGGGAGAGGTTTTACTGACATTCAGGATCCTTTTGAATGTGTCTCCAGAGGCATTTGCAATAATTGGAGGAAATCCCTTGAAGCCCATCAGATAAAATACACAGAGTTAGGAAGGGAGCACAGAGGTCAGTTAGTCCCCATGGACAAGCTATTTTTGGCTTATTCAGGGATACAAAGCCAAGTTTCTAACTCATGCTGAGCATTGGCTTCATGACCACCTCCAGATGCCTGCAGCCTCATTCCAGCTCCAGTTTGGTCTGGCTTACAGTATGAAAATCAATGTAATACTCCTGAAACTGATGGGTCTCTTCTGAATCTGGAGTAGAGAGGAAAATTCAGCTCTTATACCTGGATCTGACCACTCCTAATGCCCATTCCCAGTGCTCCACTGATATGTCAGGGTGGTGGCAGCACAGCTTTTAGGGAGAATTATTACTTTATTCATTGTTTGAGTGAAAGAAGTAATGGGCCCAAGTGGAATTACAGGTGGCAATAAAAAACAGAGACTTGTTTTTCTCCAATATCATTTGTGGCCACTTCAACTATACATATATTTTTTTTTTTTATATATATGAATGCAAGTGCCATATGTATGTGACATATACATGACAGCTATACAAAGAATTACATCTATATGTGTTAGTTACGTTACATCAATCGTTTGGAGCTGCAGGCTCTGGCTTGTGAGGCCTTGTATTTTGCTTTTATGCTGTGGCAATAATAGCTTTTGGCTATTATTTTGGCTGTGGCCAATAACAGCTTATTGCCCACATCGTAAGATTTAAAACCTGTGACCACTGCATTTGCTGAAGGAGGCTTAAACTTCCCTTTGGAAAACTGCAGGGTATTGGTGCAAGGTGTATTTTCTGCAGAAGAGCTACGGCTCTTGTAATAAAAACAAGCAAACAATCAAGTTTATGACTTATATTTAAGGAGATGGGGAGTGAGAGCAAATTAACCCCTTTGTGCTGGAGCCAAGGCTGCAGTACAAGGACAGTGCTGCTGTCTGCCCAGGGAAGGGAGGGGCGAAAGCAAAGGCATGTATTGATAATGGGTACCTTGCCATGAGTCCAGCAATTTCATTTCTGTGGGGAACCCCATGATTGAAAGCAGCACTAATGCTGATTAATCCTCCTCCTTCATTTCTGTCTCTTAATTTTTCACCACTCAAAGCTCTTTCTTCCTTCCTTCCAGCTGATTTCTTCTGTGTGTGTCGAGACACCTCATGCTCCATGCAGGGAATACATGTAAAATCCTACCTGTCTTACCCTGTATTGCAGTCTGTACCACTGTGCTTATCTCTGCTAATTCTAAAACAACCCACATAATTATTTTAATTACTATTTTAGTAATGTATCANCTTAATTTTTCACCACTCGAAGCTCTTTCTTCCTTCCTTCCAGCTGATTTCTTCTGTGTGTGTCGAGACACCTCATGCTCCATGCAGGGAATACATGTAAAATCCTACCTGTCTTACCCTGTATTGCAGTCTGTACCACTGTGCTTATCTCTGCTAATTCTAAAACAACCCACATAATTATTTTGATTACTATTTTAGTAATGTATCATAAGAAAATCTAGATTTTTTTTTTTATCAGGCTTTTGGGGTTTTGTTTCAGGTGAGATGTTGCAGCATTACATCCTTGTTTTGTTCCCAGGGCCAGTCTCAGAGGACAGGATCTGATGGGGTATATGCTGTCTCCCACCTCTTTTGTCAGTCTGGTCCCAGGTGAAGTCCCAGGTGAAGAATGGTCTCAGGTGAAGAATTTATGGGAAGGCCCATAAATTCAAAGGAAAGATAAATTCATGCCCCTCATAACTGTCCTCAGCTCACGAAAGCTGATCCATATTGATTTTACTAGGAATTACTGGTTAGGTGTAGTAGATAATCTGATTTCAGGGGTAAAAAAGCATGCTCTAGGCTTAGCAATGACTCATGTTTGGCCACACAAACATTACTATAATTCTTTGACTCTTTTCTGTGTTGGGAAATCCCAGTGAAGCTCAATATCCTGCCTCTGTCTCCAGTATCTTCTGGAAAAGCCATGAAAGTGAGTCATGGGTTGCTTCATCCACAAGGACCGTTGGTGACTGCTCTTGTTGCAAACAGATTTCCCCATCTGGGGCAGCAGCTGGGCTGCCTGTGAAAGCAGAGGATGTCTGGGAGACAGGCTGATACAACACAGTCCCAGGCAGGAGGATGGAGTTTGGAAGGGAAAGCTGAAAAGGAGAAAGTGTATAGAAACTGCAGGGGAAAAAAAATCCAGATTTTTATCATGTTGTTTTCAAAAGGTGATATTTCTGGGGGAAGTGCCAGAGTTTTCAGTACGTGGTTTTCTTTTCTGAGTGTTAGACAGGGCTGCCCAATGGGTTAGGTGAGGGTTAGGGTCAGTGGTGAAGTTTAATTGACTGGTTTTGAGAAGAAGTGTTCCCAGTTGCTAAAGAGGTCAGGTTGGATATGCTGGATAAGAACAGGTGCTGCTCAGCAACTGTGTTGACATGTAATAATAATAATAACAGTTGAACAGCTAACAGTGGTTCTCCTTAGGATGGAACAATTTAAAAAAAATGTTAAAAATGTTAAAAAAATTGTTCTGACTTTTGCCTGAGGTTATGGACAAGGGCTCTACTTTGTCAAAGAGACACAGTAAAACTGTGGTCAACTGGTGTCAGGGAGAGAGCTGGGAAGGGGAAAACCTTTAGCTGGTCAAGAGATTGTAAACTCAGCCAGAGGAGCAGCATCTCAGAGGACTGAGGTCCAGCCAGGTTGTGTTGGAGGCCAATGGACTTCAGACTTGGTCCTTGCTGTCATAAGAAGCATCATCTCAGTGCTGCTGAGGGTGATTTTACATCTGACTTCAGCTGGGGCAGGCTCAAGGATTTCCTTATAAGGCCTCCACTCCATCTGCTTTACTGAAAAAGGACACCATGGTTAACCATGACAGAGAATTTGTTTCCGAGGGACTGATATTTTGGTTGGATTAAGAAGTGTAAGTACCTCTCTTTACCTGGAGAGGGAGACAGGCTGGCTCTGCCTCTTGGCTTTGTCTCCTCCGTGCTGGTCACAGGGAGCAGAACAGAAAATGGCATCACAACCATCTTGACTGTTGGGATTTATTCCTCTGCTTTCCCTACAGACCCCTTTAATTCAAATTCCAATCCAAAACAAGTTCATCAAGTGTCATCTTCAGAATATCCATCTGCATCCTGGCGTCATGAGTGTGAGAAATTACTTGTTGGGCAAAACTACAGCTGGCATTTGCCTGTTCTGATCCATCTCCTGTCAGCGCTCACACCCCTGTTGACAAACTGAATTTAACCTTGATTTCTTCTTCCAGATAACACAGATTAACTGGGAGCTGTGTCATTTTTTTTGGTTGCTTTGAAGCCATGCAGAAGGAGCAATCTGACAGAGGAGATACAGATGTTGTCTGAGAAAATCCTGCCCACCAAGGCAGCGATTCAGACCAACATATTGCTGAGACACCAGAGGTACCAGCAACTTCTGTAAGACTTGGAGCACAGCAAATGTAAACACTTTTGTTATTATGCTGGTTTAATGCTGTTTTCATGTCTCCCAACCAGCATCTCCTCCAGGCTTACTGTCTCCATCTCTCACATTCTGCATGGCATGGTTGGCTGAGATATTTCTTGAAGTGACTGCAGGAGGTCCCTGAGCATCTCTGTGGCCTCTGTGTGCAAGGCAAGGACAGTCAGCCCCCAGCTCAGGCAGGGAAGAGCAGAGCTGGTGACTCCACATCCCGGAACAAACCCATTTGTATTATGCTGTACTCAGATGTATTGCTTTGTATGCATTCATCAGCGAGGAGAGATCATCCCCCCTCACTCTATCCAGAGAAAGAGACATAGGGAATGGAGGCTGTGATGAGATAAATGGTTATTATGAGGTATAGACATTTTTAATTAGCTTCTGCAGACACTACCACACTGCTAATGAGCCCTTGCCAAGTTTCCTGTGATTCCTCTTTACTTTTCGTAACTCTGTAATAGTAACAATATAATCATTTTCTATAATAACCATGATAAAACCCAGATAATCCCTCTATAACTGCAGTATAAGCTTCATGTAATTAAATCAGTTGGTGAAACATTCATGGTCTGAGGGATGGATGAATGCAGCACAGCTCTGCTGCCTGATAAAGGGTATCCCCCACATCCTGCTACCCCCAAAGCAGTGTAAATCCAGTACTAGACTGGAATAGGGTTAAAAAGGCAAACAGTTGTCTTTGGATCTCAAATCACCCCATTGTTTCCAAAACAGAGGCCAGAATATTACAAAGCAGTAAATTTGGTCCCGAGGGAAGAGCCTGATCTGTGTTAGGTGGGCTGGCAGATCCCAAAGCAGTGAGCAGCTCCCAGATGGGTGGGGAGTTGTGAGAAGGGATGAGGGAAAGAGACATCACAGAAGCCTTGCTTTCATCTGTGCTTGGAAAGAAGGGGGAGTATTTCTCAACAGTGCTGAGCAATACAATTTGGACAAATAGCTGGTGGCTCCTGTGAAGAGTTGATCCAGCTTTGCCTGTCTTTCACTGCTCTGCTCCAATTGATGTACCCCAGGTGGTGTCATACCTGCTTATTCTTTCCTTCTTTTTCTTTCAGTTAGGAGATAAGTTTTTCTATAATTACTCCTCTTTTGTGAATTTCTCATGCAACAGTACACATATTGCACAGGAACAGCCTCTGCACTTGAATAATTGCAGGCCCACTGCCCTCCCTCCAGGAGCCTGGAGATGCTGAGGCCTTTTGTGATGCTGGTTTTAAATGAGGACCTTGCTTTTTACTTTCCTGACTGATCTTTAAGCCCATGGAGTTTATTGTCAAGTGCAAGAAACTTACCCCTGGGCACAGAAAGGCAGCAGCCACCCCCCAAGAGGTGGGGAGATAAACAGAGGTGAGTGAACTTCCAAAATCCCCATCCCACATTTCCTAGGTAGCAATTAATGCTACAACCTGGCCCAGTTACTGAGGCAGCTCCCAGTGCAGTGGAAAAAGGTGAACTTGTAAAACAAACCTGATTTCACTGAAAGCCTCACGTGTTCCCAAGCACCAAGACATGTCTGTAGGTGCTTCAGGGTTATTTGTGGTGACACAGAGGACAAGGGGTGTTGGCTGCTGCCTCTTCCTTGCACTCTCCAGGGGCAAATGACCTTCTACTGGGTTTTCAATGAGCATTCTGTACCCATTAGAAGCTGGTGGCAATTGGGATGTTTTGTCTCTCCACCTTCTCCCACACCTCTACACAACTCATTAAGCAACAATTCAACTCCTCTGCTTTGTGTCTCTGTCCCCTGTCACCTGTAATGGCTTCATTCATCAGTCTGCCCTTTCTTTTGGCTGTGTTGTTGTGTGTACTGTGGGTTTTTTTTGGACTGGGTGATGTGTTGCACTGATCTCCATGACCTGCCAGCACAAGGAACAGCAGCACAAGGCAGTCTTTCACTTCATCTTCCAGCTTTTCTTTTCTGCTGGGTTCTTTCACACCCAGGCTACTTGCTTCATTGTGAACTGCATCTTTCTTGTGCCTTTGCTTTATAAAGGACCACAAGAGGAGCTTTAGGATTTTGGGCAGGATGTTCACATTCACCAGTTTTAGGAAAGAACTAAGAAAATAACATTCAGGTAGAAGACAGTGAAATATGTTTTGAAATATACACAATGCTCTAAGACTGAAACTCCGTTAAGAGACAGGAAAATTCCAACCTCACCAGCAAACTCTGACAGCATTTGGACGTGTTCTGGTTTGTAGAGCATTCAGATTTTACTGTTTGCATATTGGGCTCTTAACTGAACCAGGTGCTGAACAAGTGCTTTCCACAGGTCACTGAGCCCAACTTTATTCTAAATAGCTCCAGCCTCAGGCCAAATTCACTCCTGAAATAAATGGACTCATCTCTCCCTTACAAAGCCACATGCCCTGGCATGGTGCATCTCCTGCAGTAGCCTGAGGCACCAGGAATCACACAGCAGGCTGGTTCCTCCGGCAGCTCTCCCGCGGGCACTGCGGCCACACGCCGGCCCCGTGCAGGGTTAGTGCCTTTCTGCTCCACTTATTGCCTCAGTTTCTGAGAGCCTGCAGTGACAATGTGGTGCTCTATCAAGAGGAGGGGAAAGGGCACAGGAAGATGTCCTGGTTTAGCTGGGGTAGAGTTCATTTTCTTCTTAGTAGCTGGTATAGTGCTGTGCTTTGGTTTGAGTATGAGAATGATGCTGATGACACACCGATGGCTTCGTTGTGGCTGAATAGAGTTTACCTTAAGTCGAGGGCTTTTCGGTGCTTTGTGCTCTGCCAGGGACAAGATGCACAAAAAGTGGGAGGGAGCTTGGGCAGCAGAGCTGACTCGAAGTGGCCAAAGGATGTCTTGGTTGGGACAGACCCTGACCAGCCTCACCTGGGCTCTACACCCCACCCATAGGCCCAAAGCCCATTTAAGATCAGCCTATTTCCACCCCTCCTTTCCTGGGCTCAGCTGGAGATGTGTGGGTCTCTCGTGAAGGTACAGCAATATCTGAGCATGAACCCACGTCTTCCACGAGAGGAATGTGGCCTTTCCACCGGCATAGTAAGGCTTTACTTGCCTTAAGGATTAACCTGATGGTTTCGTAACTCGTATTCTCTAAGTGTGATCTTGTTGCAGGGGCTGCAGAGGTGGGTAAGTGTCCAGGGGGAGGGAGAAGGACAGCCCTGCCCCTGCCAAATGTGTCCCCTGCCTGTGTCTGAGCATCTGCCCTGTGGTTTGGAATAGGTTTTCTCAGCTTCACGGGCTTTGCACAGAGCTGTGACTACATCAGAAACCCCATTCCTTTAGGAGCTACTGGTTTTGGATATGAACAAGAGTAGGATCCTGGTGCCCCAAGGCAGGGGCACGGGAAGCAGCATAATTCCCTTCTTGCTCAGAGAGATACATCCTTTCCTATTTACTTCTGAACATTTTTCATTAGCATGTTCTTATGATGCTTTGGGGCTGGAAACATCAGGAATATAAATCAGAGCTTGCCATTCACAGACATCACATTTATTTTATATTAATATATGCTTTCTGTTAAAATATCACAGATTCAGTTGTGAACCTTAGCTGTTATTGGAAGCTTATTGCGATCATTTCCCTTCCCTTTTATTCAAGCACATGAAATTCTGTGTTTGATGATGGAGTGGTTTCTGGCTGAAGGGATGAGGGTGTTCAGGCAGTCACAGCCTCTGTGCTCTGACTTGGCAATTTTGTTGCCTCTGTTCCCCTCGGTTTTACCTTTTTCTGCTGGTGAAGGTATGAGAGAGTATCTTCTCTACTTCTCCTTAATGGCTAATACAAGACTGCAGTTCAGTGTTGCCCTTAGACTAAAAATTTAGGGAGAAAAAGAAAGTGATATAAAAGGTTTCTGTAATTCTGGAAGAATTTGAGGCTTTCTCTGGGGAGACAGAGCAGGGAGTCCTCCTCTGCCACCACCAGCATCGGTCAGCTGCGAAATGCTTCTGAGAGGAGGCATAGAGAGGGACAGGTCTTGTTATCCCAGACTGTCTGGGAGGAATCAGAAGGGAGGTGTGTACCAAATTATATTCTTCAGCTGTGAACCTCCAGCTGCATGACATTTCCAATTATCCAGGCGCATACATATGGATGTGCAGACCCCAGCCATGCTGATGGGCTCTGCAGCAGTGGAGGGACAGAGCCCAGCACGGCTCTGCTGCCACCCCACCCCACCCCACCCCACAGATGGGCACAGGCAGCTCACAATGCCTGATGGAAAGGAGAGCAAAGCTTTGTCCTTGAGATTTCCATGCGATGCCGGGACATTCCGTAGTGTGTTGGAGTGTGGTGCAGAGCGTGGATGAGAGCAAAGGTACTTATTTCCTGTGGAGCTTTTCCTCCCCTGATGCTTTAGCTCAGGTCCGTGGGCAATTAACTGAATCCTAGGCAGGCAGGTTTGGGCATCCTGCAGGATCAGTGATGGGTCCCCTGTGGGGTGTGAGCGAGGATGCTCCTGTTTCTCCGAGGGGTTATTAATGATTGGGATTATCTGTCAGCTGCAGTAAAAGCTGTTGTACTCACACAGCTTCCATGAGTCAGACCCCAGACAGCCAACACAGTCTGCAATCAGAGAGCATCGAGGTGAGGAAGTGACCCATCATACTGATAAACAGTTTTTGACAATAGGAAGGTGAAGGAGGAGGTTTAAAGAATCCTCTTCTCCCAAAATTTCAGGATTAAGTGCAGGATCTGGGCTTTAAAAACTTTACAGGGAGACTTGCTGATCAGATATGAAAAATAGATTAGATATTTTTTCTATAAGCTTCATTTATACTCATTAGCGTGCTACAAGTAATAATACCAGGAAATAGATTTGCAGGCATAAGTATGATTTTTAAGTTAAGGGTGTTCATTTAATTTTGGCTCTTGTCTCCTAGATGTGCCTCCTCCTAATGCTCTAAATAACTCTTCTGACTCCTTGATGTTTACACCCTTCAAATGCATAAAGACAGTTCTCTACAATTCCTCATTTTGCCAAGCAATACATACTTAGTGCTTTTCATCTCTCTTCATAAATCAATCCCTTTCCTCCAACAGGAGCTGGAATAGGATTTTTTTCCCTTATTAGATTTGTACTGAGAATTTCTTTTCAGAAACAGATAAATGATACAGGGTTTTTTCATGACAAAGCATCCTATCATATATTATTAGCAAACACTTCCACAGTAGAACAGGAATAAAAATAGAAAGTGGGCTATAAAAAAAGCATGTATAGCAGGATAGCATCTAATCTTGCAGTATGGTACTAAAAGGGGACCATTTTCTTCACATTTCTTTGCAGATCTTCAAGGAAAGATCCAGGAGGCCTCAGAAATGCTCTAGCATCTTTTACTTAAAGTTTTCATTGAATTCTATGTGATCTCTGACACTGAGCTAATGAATTTTCTCTTTATTCAAAAAGCCCCCACGCTGCTTGTGGTGTGTTTGAAGCTTCATATCTTTTCTGCAGGTTCAGCTGCTGTTCTCTGCCTTGCTGTCCCTTTTTCCAGCATCTCGGTGTTGGTTGTGCTCACTCTCTTCCACAAAACTTCAATAAGAAACCACCTGAGTTAAAAAAAAAATCTCAGATCCCGCTTATCCCAAATGCAGATTTTTTTTTTCTATATACTGATTTTCAGTGGAAGCCATCAAACTACTTGGGGCTCTCACCTGGCAGGTTAACAGGTACATTATGTGCATTTAAGATTAGTTCTTCTGCCAAACCCTTCCCAGGGATCACATCTCTGATTTAGGTGGTGACTGTTCTTCTGAGGCTGCAGTGAGGTGAGGCTTCCTAGGGAAAACAGTCCCACTCACATTTCCCGTATTTCTGAAAGCAATTTTGGTTGGAGTCCAGCAAACCGTACAAAAATGGATTTAAAATGAAATTACAAATAAAAGATGAATACTCAAATGGACAATTTCAGCAGGTATTTGTCAGGAAAAGCTCAGGACTTTGAGAAATCAGTCTGCCCAGGCAAGCACTGCCCTGAGATGGAGGCAGTGGGTCACACTCAGACACGTGTTCAGCTGAGAGCCTGATGTTCTTCCCTGCATTGCTCCTTCAGCTGTGAATATGAGCAGTGAGGAAAGGAGAGGCTGATCGATGGGTTTATTTTCCTTCCTTATGGCTTCAGGGGTGAATTGGAGAACAGGAATGTTCCCCTGGGGCTGAGCAGCCCAGCAGGGCTGGCTGCTGGCTCTCAAACTCCACCTGGGAGCTGCTACAGAGATGGGCAGGGACTGCAACGTTTAAACTCCAAACAGTTTGGTGGTTGTAGAATAAATGTGGCAAATAATAAGCTGTGCAGCTGTGGCATATATTAAGGGATGGAGCCTGGAGAGAGCTTCTGTCTTTTTACAATGGAGCAGGTGCTGCAAAGGAAACCAATATCTGAAACTTTTAGCAAAATTCCAAAGATCTTCTCTTGGAGCTCCTGCCAGCAAGCAGAGAGAAGGCAGAAAACCCAACACAAAGCCAATGTGGCTTTATAATAAACAAGACAAACTGGTGCCAGAAGTTGTTGAGTGCTGGGTTTTGTGACTGTGCAATTTAATTTCTTATTGTTCTCGCTGTCCTTACAGCAGGGTCAGCACAGCAGTGGGTCCGACCACTTCCCTGGGGCAGCTGCTTCTTGGACACCGTGGCAGATCTCTGGCTTTTGAAGTTCTCTGTTCTTGTTGCAGAAACTTCATTGCTGCCACCTTGGGGCCTGCTGGGTCCCTGGGAAAGAGTTATGCTCTGGCATTTTTGAAGTTTGCCTTCTGCTGGTTTCAAACAGTTTTTTGGTGGTAGTTACAGAATCATAAATTGATAAGTTGGAAAAGCCCTCTAAAATCAACTGTCCAACCATTCCCCCAGCACTGCCAAGCCCACTCATGAACCATGTCCCCAAGTGCCACACCTACACATTTTTTGAACACTTCCAAGGATGGTAACTCCACCGATTCCCTAAGCAGCCTGTTCCAATTCTTGACAACCCTTTCCTTAAAGAAATTTTCCCTAATATCCAGTCTAAACCTCCCCTGGTGCAACTTGAGGCTGCGTTCTCTCTACCTATCACTTGTTACCTGCGAGCAGAAACATCAGTAACTAAATGTGGTCCCTCTCAGCCAACCAAAACTTGAAAGTTCAACTTTAAACTCAAAGGCCAGTGTTTCAAAAATGTATAGTACTCTTTTGATCCATTTTAATGGTCTTTTCTGGTGTGTTTGAATGTCCCTGTCTGTCCATGGGGACCTTGAGAATTGCTCAGAGTTGCTATTGCTACTGAAAACAGATTTCTGTAACTGCTTACGCTGTTGTTGCACAGAGGTTTAGCATAATAATGACACCGAGGAACTGGGGGTGAGAAGATTTCTTAAATTCAGGTTGTGCATTACTGGAGAGCCCAAACTGACCAATTCTATGGAATTTGCACTCAAAACCCCTGAAGATGGCAGTGGTTTTGGAATTAAAATGGTGCTGGTAAAGATCAGTTGTGTACCTTGGTGGTGGAGAGCAGGTAAATGCATGAAGTCATGGTCTGAACTCACCACAGACACTCCCAGCTGGATATTACAGCTGGCTTTAGAGGGCCTGTCTGAAGACAAAGATACTGTTCAGTCCTTTGAGTGAGTATATATGCACACAAATATAAATATATATGTACACATGGCTGCTAAGTCTGTAACAGCCCAAGCTCTCTGTTTGCTGCACATACTGTGACTTAGAGCAACATTTATTCTGTGAACTCCCTGAAGATAAGACTGTCTTGCTGAGTGTTTCCAACACTCCTAACCCTCCTGGGCTTTAATTTCCCGACTGGCTTTTAATGTAATGTAAAGATTAGAAATTATATCTTCCATTAAAACTTTATTAGGTAGCTCTTCCACTTAAGAGAGCGGCTTCACTTACTCCCAGCCAAATGAATTCCAGTCATTGAAAGCTAAGCATGATAATGCAGGAGGAGGAAGGAAAAAGCCACTTGCAGTCTTGAAAAGATGAGGAAAAATAAGAGTTCAGTGACATGTCTGAGTCACACAGAGCTCAGTATGGAGCCCGGAGCTGGAGCTCCATGAGAGCTGTAATCACAGCTCATGGGTACAACAGCCAGCATGGGAAACACTTCCCTTCTTGGCAAGGAGAATCTGCAAATGCATTTTACCCACTCCTACATCCTGCAGATTTCCACTGGAGTCCATTATAATTACTGGGAGCATCAAACATCTGCTGCTTGCATGGATGTTGCTAAGGCTGCTGGTGGGGTGATTGATGTGTGGTTACCACTGGAGAGCAGCCTGAGTGGCAGCAGCTGACCTTCTTAGGAGCATCTGTATCACTCCTCGCCTTCCCTCTGGCTTTTGCTGTGACCTTTGGATACAGATTGATCCCAGATTAGTGCTTGTTAACAATAAATACCCTAGAATTAGGATACAAGTAGACAAGTTCTGAAAAGGTTAGACAAGCTTGGGGCAAGTTAGTGCAAGACGCTGCTCACCATCCTGGTGGTTGGTCTCTGTGGTCTCTTTTCCATTTTTCTTACCTACAATTCCAGAGCAAAACCAGCTGGACAACCCCAGGATGGGGGAGCTGCAGTGTGGCACCTGTGCTTCCTCAGCTGGGCTGCACAAAGCCAGAGGAAGGACTATAACTTATTTTTCTGGGCACTCCGTGGTGCGTGGATGGAATTAGTATTTTGCCAAGTGGAGATGGGTGAATGCATCCAGCTGTACTGAACTGGCTTCATAAGTGGCAGGCAAGGTTTTTCATTTTCCCTTGAACAGTTATATTGTCTTCCCCACTTCATTTGCAAACCTCTGGCTGCACAAGTACATGAATGGGCTTATACATTATATATACAAATGGTATGGAAGCTGTAGGCCATGGAATAAGGTACATTTGTATCTTAGACATTATATCCAGTCATGTAGGGAAGCCCA
>VYZS01066867.1:11678-28140 GCA_013400695.1 Neodrepanis coruscans | reverse complement strand
AAGGTATCTAAGATCCATTGCTGCTAATCTATTGCACTGGAGGAAATAATTACATTTAATTACAGTCCCCACTCAACACTCTTTCAGAAAATACATTTCAGATAGCACCACTCTCCTCAAGCCTCACTTACTTTTCAATCTTTACATAATTTCCCAACACTTATTTGGATATTTCTGAGATGTTCTTATATTTCTTGCACTGTGGGTGCCAAACTTGGAGGAAGCTTTCACTCATCTCCTTCCCAGAGTTTTAGCATGAAGATAACAATGAGGGAATGATGAGACAAGGACCAGTGGAATTCCATCCTAGCAAGGGAAGTTATCCAAGCAATAGCTGGAGCCACTTACATGATATGATGAAGATTGGGTCAAAAAAGTCAAACTTGACCAGTTTCTTCATCTCTCTGACAAAGGGGTCCTTGGGGTTGTTCATTGAGTCGATGTTCACACCAAAGGAAGTGCTGGTGACAACGTCCATGCTGTAGCTTCCAAAAATGCTGAGGGAAGGTGGAAAAGATAGACTGTGGTTAAATATTTGGACTAAGTGAATGCATTTTTTCCTAGTGCCTATGTGACATTTAAATATAAATTCTCACAAGACCTCCTGCTCAGGTTTTGAAAAGAAAATTGGATATGTGATAACAGAAAAACACAGAGAAAGGGATAGATTTTTAGAGAGCTTTGGTTTCAAGCCTGCACAGGTTTTGAAGTCAGACAGCTTTTCTGAGGATTTTAAAACAGCATGGAGCTACAGGAATGGGTTAGTGGAAGGACAGCATGTGGCTCTCAAGCAAGATAGCTTCTTGGGGAGAGGTGGCAACACACCTTGCTTCACACGTGCCCTGAAAATGGTCTTGTTTCAACCCAGCACAGTCCTGTGTTACAAACCATTTCAGCCTTCTTTGGCAGGGTTTTTCTTAGGTGAGAGCTTTACTGATGTGCAGCTGCCCCTCCTGCTTTGGTGCTTGAAACTGGGGGTGAAGTATATGGGTTTTGTTCCAAAGCCCAGATGGAGGGTGCACATGAGGATAACACACTCAGGGCCCCTTCCCCCCAGTAATGGGGCACATGATGGATAAGCATCCCACAGTGTTGTATGTGAGGCAGAGAGGTCACCAACCCCAGTGTCTTGTGGTATAAGAATATGGTGCACAGAGATCCTGAGTATATTCAGGAAAAAAATGTTTTTCCTAACAGACTTGGAGCTATATTGGATTTGTGGATTTGCAAAGCTGTGATGGAGCATTTTCTCCCCATCTAGTTCCTTTTAGAAGAATTCTCTGAGGATCTCTACCTCTAGGAAATTTTGCTGACATCTCAGCTTAAATTTTCCATTTCAAATTTCCAGCCAGGCTTCCAGCAAGCCCCATTCCTTATTTCAGAGCTCAGGTTGACCCAACAAGGGATCCATGTTGCTGGTAACAAATGATCCACAGCACTTGCTAAAAGGGTTTGGTCTCCCTGCTGCTCCTGGCAACTACTTACTCCTTTACAGTCAGTCTGTCATCCTCTTTCACTTGCTTTTGAACATTCTTCACCAAAATTTCCCCGTAGTGTTTCATTATAGGGAACATCTGTAACACAGACCAGGTATGGTCACTTCAGTATATAGTACATTTTGCTTCTTTAAGACAGGCTCATGAAAACTACAGGGAGTTTCATGAATATTTACAAATAAGATCTCTCTGCTAAAGTTTTATTTTAAGATTTTCTGTTTTAAACTAGGCATAAATTAAATAGTTGCCAGGCTCTGACTAAAGAAATCAGACCCCTGTGACAATCTCAGCCTGAAAACACTGCCTACTGACTTTCTGATTTAGTCTGTATCTGCTCCTCTGTGTTTTACCTCCTTTAGTTTCCCACTGGTGAAGGTTGGAGAGAGCACAGTACGAAGCCTTTTCCACTGTTCATCTTCAGCTAATGAGATAGCGTTTTTCATCACCCCTGATAGATCCAGATTCTAGACAGGGAACAAGACAAGGTGTTAACCCCAGGAAAGACAGCAACTTCCTTGCAAGGATGGGAATGTGGCATGCAAGTTCCTGCCCAGGCTATTTCAGGGGCATTACTGCTGGCAGCAGGCTATGACCTAACAAACAGCCACTGTCAAGACACACATACATAAATAATCCCCTTTTCTGCAGTAAATCAGCTGTGAGATGCCACTTCCAGCCCCAGAGCAAGCAACCCCCTCACAAGCCCCACATCTGCATGTCTGTGTGTACCCACACCTGTGTCACATCCCTGCACCCCACTGTGCCATGTGTGCGAGCTGGACCCTCACAGAGACCTGCACGTTCACACAGACTGAAGTTCATCCATAGACATATATAGGTGTGAGAACAGAATTTGCCTAATGTGCAGGCAGCTTCCTCTGCCAGCCCGGGTGTGCAGTCCCAGGCTGTAAGGCAGGGGAACAGTGACATACAGTGGCCATGTACAGCAATCCCTATAGTGCAGCCACTCAGCCCCAAAGGATGTTTGTTGGCATCCTGTCTCCCCCTGCATTTTGTCTTCTGGATTCTGTGGTACATCACGAGGTTCTGCTCTTACCCTCCGGTTGGTAAAGGTGGTGTAACATTCTTTAACCAGCACGGATTTAATGATCTGGGGATCTGTGACAACCAATACGGGGTACCTGCCATCATAAATCCTGGTGGGGGGAGAAGAGGAGGCAAATAAATAACACCAGATAGTTGAAGTGTAAGGCTTGGCTGTTGCCAATGAAACAAAATGTGTTAAACAAATGCTCCTCCATCACCAGCCTTGCTACTCTGCTGTTTAAGTATAGAAATGTAGAAAGTAGAGTTGGAAGAAGGTCTCGCAGATCTCCCTTTGGTTTTGTGAATGATAAAGGGGGCTAAACACCTTCCAAATTCACTGGGAAATGAGCAGGACTCAGTTGCTCGAAGGACCAGATACTAAATGAAGCAAGTGTCTTTGCTTTCTCCCCTGACTCTCTCTGTTTTTTCCAGGCACTTAAACACATTATAGTATTAGAAAGAAACTTGTTCTACCCCTTTCAGGCTCTTGAATTAGGTGTCTGGAGACTTGGGCTGACAGCACTGAAACATCCTTGGAGATGAAACTCAATCCTTGTTTTTTGCCTTTTTAAGCTGCCAGCTCTGAATGCTTTCCTGGAACAGATGTAGATTGAGCAGATTTGTGTACTCTCCTCACTTTTGTAAAGACATATTTTTCCAGACTCCATTTTTTAAAGCTGATGTAGGGACCAATGGATGCATCATAGAGAATATGCAAATTTGTAGTCCAAATTATAACAGCAGCAATAAAAACCATGGGAGAGATGTTTAGTGCAGAACAACCACAACTGCAGTAGCTCCTACTGCAGCAGGTGAGGATCAGCTGCACAAGGAAGTCTGGATCAACGTTGTCATTCAGTCTTGGGAGTCACTCACATTCTTCTGCTGTTGATAAATCAGAGGAAACCAAACTCCCAGTTCCAGATTCATGCTTAAGTAAATAGTTCTGCTGATGACTTGAATCGTTAGGAGCAGGGGAGGGCCTTTTGTTACCAGATTTAAACTGGTTTTCATAGTATCGGTCAAAGCAATTTCACTTGGCGTGACAGTGACACAGCCCTGTGTCATCAGGTTTCAATGTAAGGCAGTACCAGTACCTAACATTGCTTCTGGTCCTTCTGAGGCCATCAGGGTTACACAGAAAAGGGGGCTTTCCTAATGATTTTTTTTTTTCTAGAATTATAGAATCATATGGATTCTAGTTTTACTTTGAGATCAGTTGTTCATACTCACCCCCAGACTTTCCCGTATTTCTTGTAACATTCAGTGTCAAATTCATAAAAACCCTGTGGAAAGCAATTTAAAAACTATCAGAGAATCCTGAGTGAGAAGGGGCCCATGAGGATCATCAAAGTCCAACTCCTGGCCCTGCACAGGACAGCCCTAAAACTTCCACCATGAGCCTGGAAGGAAATGTTCTCCAAAAGCTCCTTGAACTCTGGTAGAGTTGGTGCTGAATTAGAGAGGATGCAGTGGAAGGGGATGATGTAGGAGATGGTGGGTTGGGAGGAATAGCTGTTAACTGATGTTCAGAGCTGCCTTCTGAGTTCTCCTCCCAAAAACATCATGAAGGGAACAGCATACCAAGTGCACCCTGTGCTTGTGAGTGAGCTGTTTGTCAGGGTGCTGAGAAAGGGCAGCTGTAAATCAGCCACCCAGGAGCGCTCCTCTGGGAATGGCCTGTGGTCTGTGTCACTGAGCCTTATCCCACATTGGCCTTTGCACAAGCCATGTTGTAGTGGAGCTTGGCATTTGGAGATAACTTATCACCATGTACCTGTTCAGCTACAGCTGTACGAGCAAAGACAGATATTTCTGGAGCCAGGAAGGGTTCAGTCACTCACTTTGCGATATTCCAGGCACGTCCCAAAGAAAGGCAGAGGTCTTGGCCCAGGAATACCCAATTTCTTGAACACACCATATGGCCAGGTCCCATATCTGTGGGACAGAAAAGGCAACACAGTGTTACATCACTGTGGAACCGGGGCTGTGAGCTCTCCCAAATCTGGAGGCAGCAGCAATGTCTCTTTGGAGAGGAGGTGGAGGAGGTTGATGCAGGAGCTGGAAAGAAGTTGCCCAAATGAAAACTGGCCTGTAAAACTTACTTAATAAACATGGTAAAGCTCATTGCTGCCACACAGAGCCTCCAGGGGATCCCTTTGATATACAAGTAAATGTACCCATAGGTGCTCGGCAGAAACAGTACCTTGAAGCAAAAGTCCAAGGAGGAGCTCATTGCCAATGAAAGGAGAGGCAGAAAAGGGAGCTGGAAGAAGGAACACCAAGCTTACATGTTTTTATTGAAGAGAAGTCAAAGCAGTGCCAGACAGGACTTTTGTCAAACTGTACTTTAATTTCAATTATTGTTCTCCCTCCTCGAGTCCAGTGTTAGCCCAGTGGAAGTCTTGTCTTGATCGTTTTCTCTTTAGATTTTATTGACAGCTTTGCAGATTTGCTTCCTCTGAAGCACCCTTTTTGGCAGCTCTGAAGTTATTGCTTCTACCTTGGGGCTTTCTGATTCTGAACAAGGGCCTGGGCTGCAGCCCTTTGAAGCTTGTATTGAAAGAGCTCCTCAAAATATTTGTTTTTAGTTAGTAGCTGCAGCTTCCCAAGTGAGCAGTTCATTGCAGAAGGGATGTAAACGGCAAAGGTTTGGCAGGGGAATGTTAGCAGAGATCTTCTTTGGACCATGAGGCAGCAGCTGCTCAGCCAGGATTTCAGGGATGCTTATCTGAAAAGCCAGAGTCTAAGCTGAGACTTACTGGCAGGGTTTCTCCTCACAGTTAGTAATACTTTTCTAAATTTGAGGGACCCCAAATGAGATCAGTTCCCCGCCCAGCCCAGAGCACAAACGCAGACCTCATCTTATGGTCCAAACAGGGCAGGTGAAAAACAGGGAACTGGGTGTTTTCAGGTGCAGAAAGGTTTCAGAGAGTTCAACTTGTCAATGTTTAATCTTTTCTGTCAAAGGTTAATTCACTACTAGGTATCAAATGTTTGTGGTGTTGTGTGTTGTTTGTGATATTTGTAGGTAATCAGGAGTGTGCAAGGACCAAGAAGTGTCAGACTGGGCTGGTTACAAAGCCCACAAATACTATAGGAACATAGGTTAGGCTTGATCTACTTGAAACACTGCCAGGAAAATGTAGCCTAATACATAACTAAAATGTGTCAGGGTTTTCTGCAGGCTGAGAAGGACCATTTAGTTTAAAGCCAGAGAATAATAATTACTTCTTCTACCATGGATTTGGACCAGAAATGCCTGATATTCCCTCATATGTGAACTGGAACAATGTTGCTCTAGATGAACAAGAAGCATCTAAACAACCTCCCTGTGCCAGTGGGCAGTGAAATTTCTATTTTAGCTCAGATAACAGAGCACAAAGATCTGGAGTTAGTCCCTCTCGCCACAACAGAATTACAAGTGCCTGCAAAAGGTGGAAGTCTGGTAACCACCTACCTTAGATGGCCACAGAGATACTGAAATATGAGGGTTAGGGTCAGTAAGGAGGGTGGGTTTTTTTGGTTTGGTTGTTTTCGTGTTTGTTGTTTGGGGCTTTTTTTTTTTTCTTTTTTTTAGAGTCTGCCCAAACAGGCTTTTGAGTGATCCAAATCCCAGGAAATGGATTGAAAAATATGGCTAAAACTTTCCCAGCTTCCTGAGCTGCTGTGGCTGGAGCATTGCCAGGGCAGACAAATGGGCTATGCTTGTGTGCACCACATTAATCGTTAAGGTTTATGGTCAGCAACGCGCTGTCTCTGCCTCAGGGCTTGTCAATACTACCCAGTTTGTCAGCTCAGCCTTGTTGGCAGGGGCTGCCAGCAGAGCCACTGCGTCCCAGCAAAGCAGGGGTTCAGCCAGCCCTGCTCTGCTGCAGAGCTGAATGGCACCAGTAAAGCCAAGGAAAGCATTTTCTCACTAGAACAGCTCCCCTGAGGCAGTGGGGCACACATCTGCCTGCAGGAGTTTGTCTGAATAGTCAGGAGCAGGTAGCTGACCTTGCCCTGGGCTTTAGTTCTTCCCCCAGCAAGGGTGGACTGTGAGGATGAACATGGGATGCTGTCCCTGCAGGCATGTGGCAAATCAAACTTCTGGAAGGGATCCCTCCACAGGTGCCCCTGTGTGGAGCATCTTACCTGGGTGCTGTAGAAGGGATCAGGAGGAGCAAAAACTGATCCTATGAATACTCTTTTTCTGGTGTCTTTCTGCTGCTCTTCACCTTGACAGCAGGATCATCTTCTGCTGACTCCCCTCTAACAGCAGCCTCAGTCAGGGAGGCACAGCTGTGTCTTTGGGAAATAACTTAGGCAAGGGTGATCCTGACTGAAGCCAATACCCTGCTGGTGACCAATACCTGGCACCATTATTATTCAATTATTCCTTTGATGTTCAGCACACAACTGTATGAGAATGCTCCAAACCTTGGAGCAAGATCACACATATGTAAGGTCTTTAGACTTCTCTTCTACTTCCCAGAGCATGGTTAGATGATAGAAAACTGGAAATCACACCTACTATTTGCTCTTCAGTAGATTAGTTGCATAAAACTGAACAATGGCAAGAAGAGGGAAAAGGCAGAAGTAAAGAATCAATAAAGAATATTTTACTCACACAAGCAGGAGGACTACGAAAAGAAGCAGAAGGACCCATGTCTCTATGGAGAAGGAAGGAAGAAGGTTCATTTTGGTTCTTCTCTGATTGGCTTCGAGTTCTTCTTTGGTGTGTTTGTCCCACGTCTGTGGGAAATACGAGTGTTTGACAGCGTGCAATCTTTATTTATCCAATCATGATTTAGGGGCCCTCCTTCTGCCATAAAGGAGGAGGAGTGGAAGGCAAAGGTAGCACAGTAGGCTAATCTGAAAAACACCGTTCAGGTGATAGACAAGTGCCTGGCTGAATGTTTAAGGTTCAGATTATCTAATGCATATGTTGCCAAGCATTTCAGATGTTTTTTCTGTTGTAATAACTGACTTCTTATTGACTAATGCTCCTGGGCTCCTACACCAAACTAAATAAAACCAAGCTACAATGAAAAGGTAAATCCCAAAGCAGGTGTCAGGGTTGGTTTACAAAAGGGAAGAAGATGTGAAAAGGTTATTCATACGTTGTATGACAAGATCTTTTCTGGAAGATGAATTAACTTTGACAGAATTTAAGATTATGTTTAAAATCTCTCTCTTTCTGTGTTGTGAGGAGCGAGGGCTGGCTGCTTCTGCCTTCAGTGGTCAGAAAGAGCTTTTAACTAAGGTAGGAATTTGCTCCCTCTAAAGATTGTAGAAGTCCATTTGTTTGCTGGCAAGTAATCAGGTGTTTTGTAAGAGAAATACTGTCATTCCACAACTGCCAGCAGTTAAAGTACCACCCTTTCCAAAACACCACCTCAATGGCTGGTGAATAAAACCAGCACCAACCCTCCTGCAGCAGCTGGGGAAAAGGCACAAGCAAAGGGAAAAGACAAATTTTGTAAAGGCTCTCCTGTAAGGAAGGTGTGGGAAAGCAAGAGCATCTTAGAGGTACGGATGTACTAAGAGGAGATTATGATGGTGGAGAAAATTGGACTATTTGGATGGTGTTTGTTAGTGGGGGATCATGTTAGGGCAAGAGGCTCTGTGGTTTGCATAGATGTGCCTTGCAGCAGCTTTAGGGCTTCATTCAGACTCTGAAGTGAGCAATTCCCTTTGAATTGGCAGAGCTACTGTCTTCAGAAGGGAGTTTACTGTCTGCACTGGGTGCAAATAACTGGGTGTTATCATTATTTGACGTGTCAAGAGCCTTGTGTCTCTAAGGATGTTGCTGTGATTGATGCTGCACTGACTGAGCAGTGGATCTTGGATCTTGTTCCACATGGTCATACCAGACATACTGAGAATTGTCATTGCCTTACGTCAGCAACATTTGTATCTCATTTCACCTTTGCCTGGCCTTTGTCCTGACCTTCAGAGACAACTCAGTTGCAGATTATTCTGTAATAAACACAGTCTGCTTTAGTTTGACACAAACAGACAAGTTCATGACATTGCACTCCAAGCCTGCTTGATTCAGAGATGTTGCAAGAGCATGTGGCTAAATAGGTGCTTTCCCATTCAGAAACTGTCACAGCAATGGTTTTTTTCTCCAGAGTTCCTCTTTGCACATTTTGACGTAGCCTTGAAGTTTGAGTTTACTGGACACCAAATGTTCCCAGCTCACTACTTGGGAAATACAGCTTATTCAGGAAATAGGGTTGCTCTAGGTCTTTCCATCCTCAGTAGATATAAGCCTCAATCCTTGTCCTCTCTGGGTCTTTTTAAGGGTAGTTATAGTCTCTGGAAAAACTTGTATGAAAAAACAGGTGCAAAATCTTGCTGTCGTTTTTCATTGTGACCTTATGAACTGTGCCTATTGACTTCGAAGAAACATCCTTTTGATAAAGCCAGTGGATAAACAAATAAACTTTGTGTGATTAATCTATGCCAGAGGAAAGTCAGTGATCCAGGGACCATTGACTGATATTCACATGTCAGTCCAGCTCAGAGCTTTATGCTCAAATGTGCCCTACATTAAAACTGTAAACCTCCAACTATGGTGCTCCCTAAACTGCTCAGGGGTACGACAAGCCAGAGGTCATGTTTGAGAGGTGGCTTGGACAGCTTCAGAGGGGAGCTTGGGGGAGGCTTCTCCTCCTACCCTCCATCTCTGGGAGGGAGAAAAAACATCAGTTTGTTTGCAACATCTTCAGCCAAGGCTGAACCCCCTCTCACAGGAATGATGGGAAGGAGGAGAACTGCATGGCCAAGAGCCAGACTCTACTCACCATACGAGCTCAAGGATGTGAGAAGGTTCAAGCCCAGCTGGAGGAACAATTATAGCTGGGGGAACACCCTGCTGGTGACACTAGTCTCGTTCATGGGTACCAATATCATCCACATTGGATATGCAACAAGTGCCCTCATCATTTAGGCTGTTGCCACTGTGGTTCCAGGACAGTCACAAGCTGAGAGGTTTAAAAAGCCAAAGTTTGCAGCAAATTCAAAAGAAAACTGAGCTGCTTTCCCATTTCTAATGCCCCTAAGAAGCTCATATTAATGGATTAATGGCTTTCAAGAAATCAAAATAACAACGAGTTGTTATTTGCAGCATAACGAAGGGACTGCTGCTAATCCAGCTTGTGAACAAGGTGTGATGAGCAGGAAGGATTTTTCTATAATAATGACTGGAGCCTGGGCAGTAAAATGGAAGAACACGTGTTTCTTTCACAAGCTGTGCAACCAAATTATGTCAGGTAAGAAAAACACTGTGGAATAGCAATTATGACAGGGACACAGGTGCAGAGAGGAAAGAGCAGTTCAGAAGAGAAAGAGCTACTGGGAGGAGAAAAAAAAGTCACAGCAGGTAACATTTTGTGTTCCTGATAAAAAAAGGACTTAATGGGAATAGGGAGGGCCATGCTAGATAGGTCTGAATCTTTAGTTCTAACTCACTTTTGAGCATGATCATAAAAAAGGTTTTCCTGAGATATTTTGGGGAATTTGTTTTAGATTGTCAAGGCTAGACCAGTTGTGATAGAGACTCTGCAGTGCTACTTGGAGTATAAATATTGGCGAGGAGTTGTGTCATTATGGAGTACTTTAAACTCCTTAGGTACAGATAATAAAAATTGCTGTTTATTATGCAGAGCTCAGCTGATTTCTGTATGGGAGAAGGCAGATTTCTGCACTGGAGAAACACCAAACTGGCAAACAGTGACAGTGATTTAGATTTCAAGTTGATAAGCAACTACAGATAATCTAGAAGAACAGTTAAGAGTGATGTTACCTTGGGTTAAATGAACCACATTCATTTAGTTTAATGTAAGTGGAAGTATAAACGAAACCAAGCTTGTAAATAAGGCTCTTTTTTTAAGAGGACAAATTAATGAAACAAACCAGTGGAAGATCTCAGGCCTTTCAGTGTAGTCCATGTCTAACTTCCTGTTTAAGTCCATGGTGCTAATATTATCAGCTAGTTTTACGCCAAGAGACTTGCAACTGTCCAAACAGCTACATTAAAAGGATGCTCAGAATAAATCAATCAGGTAGGAAGTGAAGGAAAAAAAAACCCCAGACCAATGATTTTGTAATTCAGTGAAAACTATTATATGATCTATCCATAAGATCTTCTGGGATGGGAGGCTGTTTCTGTACCTGACTAGGAGCAGCCCAGTGCTCAAACTGTGCTTGCTGGGGTCCACTTAGGGAGGGGTCCAGCATATTGGTGGCACTTCTCACCCCCCAGAAAGGTGTCCCCAAAAACCTCTGTTTAGATTAGCTAAATGATAGCTGGGCTGCAAGGAGGTTGTTATGAGAGAAATGCCAGGTAGAAGAGCTATTGAATCAAATTATGATGTTGGCAAAGAGACAAATGGGAATAATCCAGCCACAAATAACTGCTAGGCTGGAAATGAGCACAGTCCTGCCCTGGGAAGCTCAGGAGTCTTCCCTTCATAGGGTTAAAAGAAAGACAAAGAGGTCAGATAATGTAAAATGAGGCAAGATAAGGCAGCTGCTGATGGGAGGAGGGAGCAATACATTAAATTACCAGAGCTGTTCTGCCACAGCACTGCGAGTTCACTTTCTGCAAAGGCAGAAGATGTGGGGAGGCAACTATATATTTTTCCCTGATACACAGTGGTTTAAGTTACCCACAGGAAAATGCTTCATCATGAAGGCTACATTTTGTTGGCAGTGGTGAAAATATTGATACACTACTGCTGGATAAAAAAAAAAAAAATCAATGTATTTGGAGGGGTCTCTAATGATACTTTATGTAGTTCTGTGTATAGATGACTGATACCCTCCTGTACACAGATTTCCTTGGGATTTAAAAAGCTCACAGAAAACCTCAACAAAAANACACTACTGCTGGATAAAAAAAAAAAAAAATCAATGTATTTGGAGGGGTCTCTAATGATACTTTATGTAGTTCTGTGTATAGATGACTGATACCCTCCTGTACACAGATTTCCTTGGGATTTAAAAAGCTCACAGAAAACCTCAACAAAAAAGTAATTAATTCCCCTGGATGTTTTGTTCCATATACTGAGCTTTGGAATTACACAGAAACTAGGGCATTTTTCTGATGCTTTTTTCAGTTAAAGTAATATCCCTGAAACATCCCAAACTTCCTCCATAATCTTTGCAATATATCATTATGTTCCTTTTCATTTTGAGAAATGACAGCTACAAAAGCTGTATGAAATCTGGATGGCTAATTAACTCTGAGCTCTGCATTCTTTTACTCAATCCAATACAAATGCCTTCTTGAGGTTCTTTAACCTTTTAAAATAAGAAATAATAAACTAGCCTGCCAGCTCCACCCATGACTTCTTACCTACCATTCAATGAAATACAAGGTTCCACAAGGGAACAGCAGCAAAAATCCCAGAGAAATGCAAATGTAAGTGAGATGTATTTCCTGTACAAGGTGTAAGATCATGTTCTTTCCCAGATATTTTAGGGAGGATACCTTGATGGGGAAACTGCGTAAGAGTGGTGCTTTTTTGCGCCATCATTTTGGCAAAGTCATCCCAGGAAGCGTCTGTGCACGTCATTGTCAGAGCAGACTTGAGCACTGGGATATCACAGGCTGGTGAAGTCAGTGCACTTGACTCACTCCAAGCACTGGATCTTTTAAAGGGTGACAAATCATCCGGAGGGTAAAGGGTTTTGTTATGCAAAGCACTGCCCGAAATTGTGCCCAAAGAAGGAATAACGTCATGTCTTCAGTCGGTGTCCCTGCTAAGGCTGCAGTTTTCCACAGGGTGACCTGCCTTGATCAGCTCAGCAGGTTCAGCTACACCGTGGTTGTACTTACACAGTTAGTAAGGACCGTGGGAGTCCAGTATTTGTAATGAATGAAACCACAGTCCTTTCTCCGTGTGGTTTTAGACCACAGATCACTTGCCTGCATCATCTGACATGGGGTGTTTGCTGGGATAGATGAGGCAGCTCTCACCACAAAGATGAGTCAAAGTGGTTGATGTTGAGGCTGTTGTGTGGAGGTTCATAGAAAGGGCTATATGTGATAACAGAGACAGCTGGGGTTTAATGCATTTCACTTAAATAGTAGTGTTTTCATATTGCTACTCCCTCTGGTCAGCTACTATCTGTTCTCAGCAACCTGTAACACTAGAAAGGGATTATCTTGAGTTTATTTTCATATCACGTGTCAGAGCATCCTGATAGATTCTTTTTTTCTTCTGTTTTCTAAATAGAATTTTCTCATGGTTTAAAATTTCAGCTTGAAGACAGACTTCTTTTTTTTTTTTGCTAAAAGTAAATGGGATTACTTTGAGAACCTAAGTCCCTAAAATTACCTTACGTGAGCAAAATACAGGCTTGTTATTTGAATCGTTCTGTAATAAGTTTTTTTGGTTTGTATTTGTGTTAAGAGAGTTATTCAGAGAGGGGAGGTGGGGAAGGAAAAAGAAAGAAAGAAAGAAAGAAAAAAGTTGTGTCATCTCTATTTCAGGTTGGAAATGAGTCTGAGGGGTCAAAGAGTTTATAGTCCCCAGCAGCATGGACCTTTGGGCCAAAGGCTTATCTGAACTCAGAGGTTCACACGTCCTTTGGGACGTCACAAGTTCTGACCTCAAATCTCTGTGTAAAAGCATTTCTCTCAGTTTGTCCAGTTTGCCCATGAAGTTTGCCTTGTAGAATATTTAACCAGTTACTAGATGATGTGATTGGTATTCAAACCACTGAGCCTGGAAAACCCTAACAGATGTGTGGGACAGGATGACACTCACCAGAAAAATTTCTGCCAGTCCAAAGAAATTGGGCATCTGGCTACTCTGAAGCAGGAGACTTTTATTTGACCCTTCTGTGCTTTTTATGCCATTCTGTGCTCCTCTGGCTTCTGATTTATCCAGTCCAGCATCCCATCCCTGATAGGAGGAACCTTGGCTCTATGTAGAAATGCTTGGCTTGGCTGATGGGGGCACTTCCAGCCCCAAAGCCCCAAGTCTTTCAGGTGCTTATTTCCATGACAGGCTGTTCCTGTTGCTCTTTTGATTTAGAGAGAAGTTTATTTTGGAGAATAGTTTGGCGTGCGCTCACCAGAGCGCTCCGGCTGCGGTTCCACACCGGTTGGTACCGACGCCTCAGAGATGAATTCAGGTGCAAATCTGACAAGACACATAAAAATGGCAGGGACAGGAATAGTAGCTTTAAAACACAATTATTCCCTTAGGCTCCTGCCCAGCAGTGTGGCAGGTTCTCAAGTAAAAATGAGCATTAGGGAAAGTGGTTTGAAAACCTTTTTCTGAGGTTTTGTGGCCTTATCCTATAATCCTTATACACTCAAAAAATCCTTGCAGCTGTGATCAAAGCAACTGGTGCTGAGTGTCTGAGAGAAGAGTGAGAATCTGCTAATTAGCAGATATTGATCACTACAAACAGTTCCGCTGGTGGCCCTTGTCCACCTCCGTCCTGGTTTATGCATTTCAAGGAGAGTTGAAGGAATTACATGATGTTCAACAGCTCTCGGAGCCACTGCTGAACCTCCTGCCATTTCATCCCTTCACTAGAATGGTTCTTGCTGGCCACTGTGCCATTAATTTTCCATGTTAACTGCAAGAAGGCTCTTTGGAGCCCCCACCATATGCTTTCCTCTCTCCCGCTCCAACACCAGCAGCAATTCCCACTCTTCCCAATAACCTTCAGCTTTCCCGTGCCTATATGTATAACAAAGGAAGACCTTTAAGATGGTGGACGGAGACCCAAACTGAAGGGCACCGTGATAAATTCCAGCAGTGGTTTGACATGATGAGAAATTCATTCCTCCCGCATCAATTATTTTGTGCACTTCTCAGGCTTTAGCATTTTACTGTGCATTTTCAGCAATAAACAGTGAAATATGATATTATTTACTTGCGAAGCACTAATAATGTGTACACACCATAAAACCTGATAATGTTCTGGTGAGCTCCCAGTCACCAGCATAAACACAGGGAAGCAGAACATGCTGGAGACCCCACACAGGGAGAGCTCCTTGCCCTGACTGCTTCCCTGCTTTATTCCTCTGTGAAGCATCACTTACTGCAGGCAGCCCAATTGATTCCCTGCTGACTTAGTTCCCAAACACAGAGCATGCCCTCTCCTTTAGGGTTCATCTCCCCTGATTTTATAAACATCCCTGAGCTACTCTATTGCTACCTGACCCGGCTTGTTTAGTGACACAACCCCATCAGAACCAAGCTCAGCGGGGTTTGGGATACAGGATAAAACCTGAGCCTTGCTAAACCCCACCACAGGGCTTGGGCACAGCTAACTCAGCATGGCTGGTTGCAGGGGTGAAGTGTCCGAAGGGATTTTCAGCATGTGTAAATGTATAATGCCATAATGAAATCCAGATACTCTAGGTTTTCTGCGTGGTTTTTTTTATTTCTCGAGGCTTTTCGTGTTGATGTGGCTCGACTTTGTGTTACTGAGCTTTGGGTTAGCTTAGCCTGGCTTTGCATGATCAGAAATAACCATGCCCACACTGCGTCCTCAGACCCACTCTGTGTCCTTGGCACTTGTCCTTGGCTCTGTGGGCTGTGAGTTGTGAGCTGGCTGCAACAGCAGCCTCTGCTTGGAGAAAAGATTTGTGGGATGCCTTGATGGCATCCTGGTGGAACCGTTTCTTACGTTAGGCTGAGCCAGGGAAGTTTTAGATGAAATTAAAGGTGAAGCCTGTGATGCTCCTAGGTGTTAGCATGGCTTTGAACCCAGAGGGATTCCTGCAAAAACTCTGGGTTAACTGTGTGGGGTAGCCAGGTCATTCTCCCAGTAGGATTTGCCACATGAGAAGCACAGTTTGATCACTGCCCCCTCAGAATGCCCCAGAGACAAGAGCTGGCAGCGTGGTGAGCCTGTGTGTGAGCAGGGAGGGGGAAACTGGCCTCCTCCAAATACAAAGCGGTTTGGCCATATCTATTATCATTATTGGAGCTGTCAGCTGAGATTCAATACAGAGCTTCAGATAGATGTATCGGGGCCAGCTTCCACGCTGACTTACCACAGCAGCCAAGGAGCCAGCTCCCATCTCATTTGTGCTCATTTAAGCCATTGATTTCACTGGAGCAAAAGCTTAGGAGGAAGGCAGCAGTGGGCTCTGCAGACCACAGTGCATGGCACCAGCTGGGCTCAACACCCTCACCCTCCCTGAACCATTCCCAGGAGAACTGGGAATTGGGGTCCCAGTGTCTTCTGTAAACCCCAGGACCAGCATATAGAGACAAGCTGTTCAAGAATCAGGTCTCTGGAAGTCGGACCGTAACCTTCTCATTCTTTAATTTTATTCTCTCTCTGCAGTATGTTCTTACAGCTTGACTGTTTTGCTCCATCTTAAGGTTGTTCTGAGAAAATGAGACTCTCTGCTATTTTAGCAGGTTAAGCCAGTATTTCTTGGGTTTCCAGCCCATTCCACAGAGCTGTGCAGCAGTTGGTCTCAAAAAAGCAGGACCATGGCAATTTTATTATAAAAATATTGTGTCTGAAGTTAAATCCCTGTGGGGTGGTGAATTACCTCCAATATCTATGCATTTACATAGAAAATGAGAATATTTAGGAATGGCAGTCAGTCTGCTCTAGGAATACAGCAAGAGTTTCCTGTCCAGAGTAATTAAAGTGCTAGAGATGCTGTGAATGTGATTACCTTTTCTTATCTTGTTCCAAAGACCATGCAATATATAATGTGTTTCAAAGTTATATATGTTTTTAAAAAAAATCAATAGCAGTGGAATTCTCATTATCACCAACCTACAAATAAAGTTGTTTGAGAAGCAGAGAAGGGAAAACATTGGTGTGGTAACAGGCTTCACCTTTATACTTACAAGAGGGTTTTCTCCTTAAGAAAACCTAGTGAAAATCTCTACAGTTACTAATGCAAAAAAAAAAAAAAACAACAAACCAAACCA
>VYZS01066867.1:0-11555 GCA_013400695.1 Neodrepanis coruscans | reverse complement strand
TAAAAAAAAAAAAAAAAAACACAAAACAAAACCAAAAAAAAAAAAAAAAACCAACAAGAACAAAAAATAATCCAGTATGGTGAGGCTTTAAGAAGTGTTTGTCAGGATCAGGTACTTGAGGGCAAATGGGTGTTAGATTTTGGCTTGGCCGTCAAATTCCAGCCTGCAAATCCTCCAGTATCTTTTTCTTCTTGGGCAGGTTTAATAGTAGATTCCACAGAGGACCTGGTAAGAACTTGAGAGAAAGGTAAGTCTGTTCCTTGGCCTCAAGAGCTGAGCACAGGTACCTCAAATTCCCCTTTCCCCCAAGGCACATGGGTCTCAAGTAATTGCTGTTATTCAAACTGCTCTCATTAATCGAGAGTGCAGCATTTGAGATGAGGGAACCTTTATACCTATGAAGGGCATCTGCTGGTGGCTCAGCACCAGGCTGGTGGGCTGGACTGGGCTCCAGGCATTGCCTCTGCCACCATGGCTCTTCCAGAAGCCACCACCCCAGCTCAGGTGGCTCCAGGGCTGTCATGCACTGCCGTCTGCAAGCAGCAAGATCAGCAATGTTCCTGGTGACCTTTTAGCCTGCTGTGATAAACACACAGTCATGAAGGTTTTATAAAATGGCTCAGAACAGGATCTGCCCTTCGTTATCCAAACGAGGTCGAATTTGTGCCGGGACATAACTATGAGTCACGGCAGGTTTCGATTGGGATTCCTGATTCCTGAACAAGGACTGATGAGGCTCCCCGGTAGCTCCCATTAATCTTCTTCCCTGTGAGCTCTGCATGGCTGCAGCTGAAGAGGTTTTGTATTTCATTTGCACAAAAAGGTGATGGTGCAATGGATCTGACAGCCAGGACATCGATGGGAAGGATCTCGTCTGGGTTTCAGGCCACAGATTTCACGGCAGTCCTTTGTCGTGTCTCAGCAGTGCCTTGGAGGAATGCAGCTGCAGGGAGAGGTGTCAGTCTCTGCTTGGGAGACAGGATGGCTCGAGACAGCTCCTCCGGGGATGTGGATGAGCTGCCTCTCGCTGGTGGGGCCAGGGCATTCCATCCCTGGGGAATTCCTTAGCACAACAGTGGTGCAAGTGACTGCTCACCACACTGGTACCTGTCTTCCTAAGCAGCAAAGCCACTCATGCTTTCCAGCTTGGGAGGCTTTCTGCTCCAAGTTGTGTGGTTTAGCTCTCTCCTTATTATTTCAGGAAGCTTTCAGACCAATTAAATCTTTAATGATCGCTTCCAGCTCTTTACAGAGTGGCTTTGCTTCTGCCTTTGTTGCAGACAAAGTGTGTCTGTGTACAAACCGACTTAAACACAGCTGGAACAAGCCAAACATTCCTCTCCCTTCTTCCCTCCTCTCCTCCCCAGATCCCAATCTACCAAGGAGAGCAGAAACCAGCAGCCCTGTGTTCAGAGTGCCAGGGAGCCGAGGGAATCAGTTTTCTATTGAACTTTTCATCCTCCAGATATCAAAACACTTTGTGAAGTCAGGGCCTGTAGGGAAGCAGAGCTGCTATTTATGTGATCAATAAAAAGTTTTACACGGAGCCTTGGATGCTCACAAAAGATGGGAAAGAATGTAGCTGAAACAGCTCTTCACATGAAAACAAGATGTTTATTGGTATTGAAACACCCTGGTATGCTGAAATCAGATGCCAAGTGATGTGAGCTTGAGCCAGGATGGTTTCTCTTGGAGGGGAGAGGAGTGGGCTGGCTCTTTGCATAGAACTAGCTAAAATTTCCCTGTCATTATGTGTAATAATAGAAGGATAAATGCACAGCATGGTGAGAAGATTGAGGTTGGAGCCAAGAGGGACAGAGCCAATAACTTTTTATATATTTTTCTACCACGTGAATTCTTCACACCTTGAACTACTTTTCCTTGATTTTCTTCTTTTTTTTTTCCTTTTTTTCTTTCTTTTTTTTTTTTATTATTGAGGCAACAGCCAATAAAAGAAACTAATGGGTTAGAAACCACGTAAGCAATCTCCCACTGAGCTTTATTCCCCACAGGCTCATTGCATCAAAGGGAAGGCAGCAAAATAGGGCGACCAAATGCTACAGAACAACAAAAACAAGTTGGCTGCTTCCAGCTCTACCCCCTGCACGGAGCAGGTCACGTTGCCTGCAGGGGCTGTTGGACTCGTGGGGTTGTGGCAGCTGCCTGGGCTGGGGTGAAGAGGATATTTCAGGGCTTTTCATAGGGCAGCAAACTTGTGCCTTTGCTCTGCATTCCTCATTCCCCACTCCAAATGCAAATGCAACTCTCCAGCTGCCCCACTTCTTCCTGTGCCACCTCCACATTTGGAGATGAGGCTTCTTTCTTGCTGTGATTCCTCTCGTGCTGTGTTTCAATCCTGTTTTCTGGTTGGAAGGTACAGAAAGACAATTTATCCCGTGTATCTCCTGCCTGTCCCTTCATCAGGAAGGGTAATTCCGTCCCACTTGTGATGTCTTCCTTTCCTCACTCCACCTTACAATGTCCAATTAGCAAATCTGGGTGTCCCATATGGAGCAGATATTAAGCCTCATTTCAAATTTACCACTTCACCAATTTTTGTTGTGCTCTTTCCAGCCCTTGATAATTTTGCTCCATAATAATGGGATAGGCATCTCATAATTAGTGCAAACCATGGTGCTACGTCCCAGGAAATGAGACACAGGGGAAAACACTGACTGTCCCCAATGTTTCCTGGGAGATAACAACCCTGAATTTTCAAAGTAATCTGGAGGGAACAAACGCTGCTTACTGCACACAAATGCAGCCTGTAGATAGTGCAGCTTGCAGCCAGTGCACAGCAATAGCAGCAACTTCATCAGGGGCTCTGAAAGTTGAGAAAAGGACTTTATGAAGGATAAACTCAAGGCTATTTGTTAAGGCTTGTTCTTCTCCTAAATCCTACTGACTCCACAGCTCATGAGTCTGCTCAGTGGGGTGGGCAATGCAGCTCAGGGTGCACCCATTGCCCTGGCACCACATCTTACCTGTGCTTCTCTCCAGAGATCTCCTCTCCCACCCTGTGCAGCCACAGTTGTGAAGCTGCTCTTAATTTCCTGTGTTACCTAGTCACAAGAAGTGCTGCTGCTAAAAGCCTCTGAAAAGAAACAGGGAAAGAGAAGTAGGAGATAATATGTCCTATTAACAGCTTTGAAAATCTGCATTTGAGAGTGAGAACTGTACTTAAAAATCAGGAGAGACAAAGGTGCGCCTTGCAAAAGTGAGTGTTGCCTGGGCAACATCAGCATCTGCATCCCCACATCTCCCCAGCCCTGTGCTTAGCAAATATCCTCACCATGGTCCTTCCTTCCAAGCACCCCCAGACTTACACCTTGGTCCCTCTCACTCATGTCTGTGTCTGCTTCTCCAAGATGAGTGTACAGGGATTGGCACACAAAGTCTACATATGCTGCTGGCAAGGAATGAATCTTCCTTGTCTTTTGTCTTGTCTCTCCTGCTGTGCTCTGCAAAGTCACAGATTTGTGCTTGCACACAGTGCAGGCTTCACCCCACACACATGCCTTCAGATAGAGCTGGGTACACTCTTGCCCTCCCTGTTTGGAGCTGCACCACAGTACCAATGTATCCAGCTGTGTCTTATCTCAAAGTTACGCTTATGTAGTAGTTAGGCTTGAGGAGAGATAATTTTCTTTTTTTACTGCTTTTTTTCCTAACACTGTAAAAGAAAAACACACTCATCTTCCAGAGTTGGGAGTTCTCTTGACAGCAGAACAGTGTGATGGATGTGCCAGGGCATCGTTTCATCAGAATATCAAACCATGAGGTTGGCTGCTGCTGTTCGTTATTGTCATTTGAATCCCCTTGATGTGTGAGACCACATTAAAATCTTGTAAGAGAAAAGTTCTGCACCTCTCTTTGTCTTGAAAGGGCTACAGTGGTTCACTCATCCAGTCCTGGGACAGCACAGGTGGATGGGAGCTTTTCCTTGGATAGTTCATTGAAAGTGAAACAACAGAGTCTTCTGGTTCCTAATCCTCATCCAGCCTCATTTTCCCAAGGAAGACAAGGGCAACATCTAGTATTTATTGTATGGAGCTTTTTCTACACCAATCATTAAAATAGTTGAGGTTTTCCTTTCATCTTGCCAATGGCAAAAGAAATTTGTCTTTCTTACACCTTTTACTCTTCTCTGATTGTTGGGGTTTTTTTCTAACATCTTGAGCAGCAGGCTGGTGGCCAGATTTCTGAAGGTGTTTAAGCATCGACAGATGCAGCTGGGTACCTGGAGGGATTTTTCAAAAGCACTTTGCTCTAATTGCTTATGATATTCTTCACTTCCCATCCTGAGCTCTTTGGTAGCATCCCTATTCCTGCCAGCATTGCATCTCCTGTTGCAGACTTGAGTTGGATTTTGCTTAATTTCTTACTTTTAATCCCAGAACTCCAGGGGACTGTACAAATAGAGCAGAAAAATTTGCTGCAAATAGTTAGATTTGGGTAGATTTTAGAGTCCTTATAAATACTGATGGGATAATGAGAGGGTGCACGCTTTTATTTAGAGCAGCAGAACTCCAGCACGAGCAGAGTCTTATCGTAGGTGTGATGTACAGAGAAATTATCTGCCTTCTCCCTTTTAAATGCAAAATACTCCTGTGCTGCAACATGATGGCTAAATTTGCCAGTGGATGTTTTGAGCATTTGTGTAGGTTTTTAAAAGCAGGAGTTAATTTGCAGTGAGCTTCCTTGTCACTTTTGCCCTCTGTCTATTCTGGGTGTCACGTTTGTGTTGTTATTAATAACCAGATGAAAATCTGAGTGAGATTTGCAGGCAGATCTGCAGAAATTAGTGATCTGAGGCTGGTATCCTCCGCTGGGACGAGTTGCAGGAGCCACGGCAGCCCAGGGTTGTTATTACAGAGCAAAGGGTCTGCAATTTGCATCCTGCAGTGCCATCTATAGCACAGCGCAGCGCACAGCAAACCACACTCCAAAAATCACACCACAACCCAAAACAACTCCCAATGGAGGCAGCAGCTGTGAGAAACCTTCGTGCAGTGAATTAAACTGGCAATTTAGGCACTATGACCCGTGTTGGACTGGGCAGGAGTGGAGGAGCTTGGGGTGTAGCACCTGCCCTCCTGTTTGGGCTTCCCTAATTTTTTTGTGGCGGTTTGCGACACAATATCATCCCCTTCAAATCGATACATCAATACAAATGGCCACCTTTCTCCAGGGAACAGCTAAGGATATACCAAATCAGAGGTGTGAAACCAAAACCCATTTCGACTCTGATGAGCAAAGGGAATTTCTCTTTATTTTTGATTTTAAAACCAGATGTTGCTTTCATGCTCTGAAACCTCTGAAACAGCTGAATGGGTTTTCTTCAAACTCCTCACATGAATAAAAATTCACCTTTGGGCTGTGAACAAGCTTAAGAAATTGCACTGTGATGGAGATTATTTTTTACTTCCCCTCCCCTCTTCCTTTTTTTTTTTTTTTTTTTGATTTGGAAAGTTAAAAGGATCCTAAAATAGAAGCTGAGAATTGGATTAAACATCTCTGTTAACTCCTAGCACTGCTCCAAGTCTGCAATTATCATTTCTTAAGGTGCCTGGCTCCCATCCTTCTTAAACTTCCAGCTGCCACCTTTTTTATTAAAATAACTGCTAAAATGCTGAGAACCAGCTCATCTCTGGCATAGTGTGAAGAGGGAGCTTTGCTGAGAAAAGTAAGAGAAAGCCCAGGTTTGGCCCAATTTCATGCGCTTCCAAAACTGACCTGTGAAATGGGAGAAGGAAATGGAGGTCACAGCAGTTGGGGAGCCCTAAATTGGGAGAAACCCCCGTGTGCTCCTTGTGACTCACCAGCATCCTGTGGCTGGAGGGGCAGAGGAAGAGTGTGGCAGTGCCAAGTGCTTTGGCCTGGGCCATTTGGTATTGAAATATGTATCATGAGACCTGTAATGTTAACAGAGCAGAAAAATAGCCCAGCCAGTTCACTGCCAAGAATGAATAAATACCTCACAGGCAGCTTTTCTGACCTAAATCTAGCTAGAAAGGGGCATGAAGAATAAAGGGTGTAGTTATATCGTGTATATATATCATATGTAGTTATCTAAGAAATCTTGTAATGCTGCAGAAATTTGAGGTTTGTTCCCATCAGTTCTGCGTTTTCCAAGATCAAGCTCAAGAGCTTCCAACAGAATCGTTATGCAGGATCACAGAATTATAGAATTATTTAGGTTGGAAAAGACCTCTAAGATCATCAAGCCCAGACATTAATCCACCACTGCCAAGCCCCCACTAAACCATGTCCCCAAGTGCCACATCTACACATCTTTTAAATACATCCAGGGTGCTTGATCCCAAAAACAGCCTCATGGAAATATTCATTAATGATCTTGGGAAATGTAAATCTAGCTCATTATAGCCCCTTTTTGTATTGTGTGGGAATATCTAGGAGTGCTTGATTCTTGGGAAATGTTTTCATTGACAAAGGAAATCATCATCTCCTGCTCTTACCACTAATTCTCGATGAAATGTCTTGCACCAGTAACTGCTCCAGTTTGAACACGGAGCATGTGAAGCCCTGTGTCAGTACAGGAGGAAAGAGGGGTGGGATTTGTGGGTGTCTGAAAAAGGGATTTCAGTCACCCACCCAAGAGAGCTGAAGATTGAGGGGGAGCTGTTTGTGACCTCTGGAAAGGATTTGGTGAGGGCAGCCCTTCTCGCAGAGGAGCTGGACAGGCTCTGAGCAGATGGACGTGTTAGTCAGTTTGGCCACTATCTGTTTTAACAGAAAATTATATGCTAAATCAAGCACTGGGAAACAAATTGCACACTCAGCATGGCTGGAAGGCCAGCCTCTGGCACAGGCAGCTGTTCTCAGCAGAGGCACATCCACCTCCTGCAGGACCTGCTGCCAGGATCTGCCTTTAGCAATGCTGGACAGATGGAGCAAAAGCCAGAGTCACCAAGGCAGCTTGAGCACCTGGGTGCTGGGTTTGCTGACAAAGTGTGTGTGTTTTTCCAGGTTTTTCTCTAAGGAAAGTATGGCATAGGGCTGCTTGCTGGAGGCTTGGCTTGGGGTGGAGGGACAGAAGGAGGTTTGCCCAGGGAAGGACTGAAGCCTGCTTGGCTAAAGATCTTTGGGCAAGCCAAAATGTTCCTGGAGAGATTGGGATACAGATTCAGGGGGCAGCACCTCTTGCTCTCAAGCTGAAGGCAGGAAGGGCTAAACCAGAAACTCGCTTTACCCTCTTAGCTAACAAAATCAGCAGAAATTCCCCCTCTATTTATACCTACAGTAATTCCTCCCCATGTTCTTGCAAGTACAGTTCAATTTTCTTTCTATTCCTGTGTGTTTATCTGCAAATAGCCGATTACTTGTGCTAGACCCTGCCAATAAATTGTGTGCTTATTTGTTTCCCTTCCTTCCTGAGCGGGTTTGCACTAAGCACCACTGCAGCCCGTGGCAGGGCTTGAGGCAACGCCTCAGCGGCCACATAAAACAACTTCTTATTGAGCATGGCCCCTCTTTCTCACAAAATGAGCCCTCAATAGATGCAAGCAGCTGGAATATGGGTATTTTCATGGCCATAAAAACTTCATTTTACTTTTATTGCTATTGGAAAGCCCTGGATAGGTGCATTCCTCATCCAGCTGATTAATCGGAGGTTAGAGGCTGCTGCACCAACAATTACACAGATATGTACCTCTGTGTGTGTGGAAGCAATGTATCTCAGCCTCTTTCCAAAAGAAAATCAAAGGCAAAGTGTTGCTAGCATGGAGACACAAAGAATGCCCTCTCTTTTTCATCTGAGGCTCCAGCACAGGCTCGCTACGCCCACTTAAGGCTCCTTTCAGCTCCCAACATGCCTCTGGGTTGCCTAGCAATCCTAACAATATTTTATGAGGCCTGATTCCAGAGGCACATTTTGCTAATGCTGAATTTTAGATAGAAGCTGCAGGAGAAGCACGGAGGAAGCCTGAGATAGTATCACTCCAATTTATTACAGCCAGGATACGTGATGGGGGGGAATAAAATACCCAATTATCATGCTGGGCATTTAGAAATGAGGTTTGGCATCGCAGCCTGTGAGCCAGTGCTGCCAGGTGGGGGGGGTCTCGGTGCCACAGCAGCATAAGTGTGTATCTGTGACTATGCCAAGATTCCAAAAAGGCACAGCCCAAAGGGAATGGCCAGTGTGCCTGCTCTGTGCTTCTGAGCAAACATCTAATGGAAAGGAATGACGAGGGGAAACAACTTCTGGGTGAATGGGACAGAAAGGATTGAGCAGAACCAGCTGTTGCCATCGTAACATTGGGTGGCTCCAAGGGAAGTCTGCCTCCATCACCCAGGATTGTTCCCCAGGGTGACTGATGCTGAGAATTAAGTGAGCTGGAGGGACCATGGAGTCCAGGATGGCTTGGAGAGCCTGGAGGGAGGTAAGAGCCACTGGGCTGGTTGCACATCTCCACTCTGGTGAGGCCCTTGGTATATGCATTGCTCCCCAAAATCAGTGGATTTGGGTCTGTGGGCATCCAGGTCCTGCAGCAGCAGATGGAAAATAAAGGTACTAAAATCCATAAATCTGTTTCTAATCACATTCTCTTGGTTTCTCCCTTTCCAGCCCCAAGTGAGTGTATAACCCAGGCATAACGAGCCCTTGGGGTTAAAATCAATGTAAGAGTTGACATTTTTGAAGGCTATAGAGTTCCTATTTTTATCTTTTAGTTTGGCTAATGCAAACTTTGTCCAAACCTCAATCTTTATATATTACTTTTAACGGCTGGGCGTTTTAATTCCTACCTTTAAAAAGAAAAATAACACTCTTAATTTCATCAAAGATTATTCCATCATAGTGATCTCTTGCTAACATAAACTGAATTCAATTCAACCATTAAGCTCTCACATGATTATTATTTTGCTGATGAAGAATGACCTTCAGTTAAATTCAGCAACAGTTGCATTTCTGTAAAACATGTATTTATTAAAAAAAAAATCAATAGACAGGTTTCCATGACTTCTTATTTCTCTCTCTCCGTTTTTAGAAGGGTTTTAATTTTTTTCAATTTCAGGGTGCACAAGTGGGGGTTTTTAAGCAAGTAAACATGTCCTCTCCTGCCTGTAAAGCAAGTTCATTAGCATGAAGGAACTGGTAAGTGAAAACTGCTCCAAACTGAAGTGAGACACATCTCATTGATTTTTTTTCACTGGCCAAGCTGAAGGATAAGTAAATTGGATTTTTAAAATCCTTTCACTTTTAATATTATATGGTATTATTAGTAATGTGAGTAAGTAAAACTGTTTATAGCAGATGTTTTTTAAAGGTGACAGCGTGCCCTGAAAGTGATGCATGGTGGTTGTAAATCCAAGGTTTTCCAGCACTTACAGCACATGTCCTTAGTGCCCTACCATACTTAACTCACGCCACCAAGCAGAAAGGGGAGTGCAGAATGGGAAAAGGAGAGTGTTTCACACTTAATCCAGGATTTTACTGGGAACCAGCCCTAGTGCTGGAAATATAATCAAAGGCTGGGTTTGCACAGTGCTTTAGAGGTGTCTGCAGAACAGCAGGCTATTTGTAGGAGAGTCCCTCCCACAGCATCTGCTCCCTGCTGAGAAGCTCCAGTGATCCCAAAAGATGCTCAGGTCCCACTGAAAGCAATTACAGTTTACAAGCGCCTTTGCTAGTCCCTACTTCAAGGATAGTCTGTTGACAGCCAAAGCCAAGAATAGATCACAGTGACTTCAGATTTCCTCTGCTGGGATGCTACACACTGGCTGAAGTCCAGGGCTGTTCCCACATGGATCCCTGGACACCATGGCTGGGTCTGTTTTGGGACACTGTGCTCTTCACCTCTGCCCCTGGTCCCCTGCCCCTCACTTGAGAAAAAAACAAATCCACACAAAGATCAGCCACCATATCATTCATCTAGGTTTAATCCATCCAAAAGGGTGCTCACTGTGTACATCCCTGGAGTGCTCCAGGCCAGGAGCCTTCAACAGGGCAAGAAAAGCTGGATCCAGACATTTTCCCTATTTTCGTGGCATGGCTTGGCCCAATGGGATTTTTTTCCCCCATTTGAAAGGGAATTTTTGGTGTCCAGCAGGTTGGTGGGTGATAGCTGACTAAAAGAGGAAAGGAGGCTGTTCATTTCTGGAGGGAGAATTTGTTGAAGAATCACTTGCATGTAGCCATCTCTGATGTTTGGGATAATGAGGAGTCTGGGCTGCTGGGTCACAACATAGAGGTATTGCATCAAAGAGGCCATTTACACACATAACATACTGGTTATGGAACCAAATCCAGATTGCCTTGACCTTCCCTGTGTGGTTTATGCCTGTGAAAATATAGGAAGGAAGTTGGGATCAGGCGTGACTGCTGTGGTTTTGGCAGCACATTACACTGGCTGTATGTCATGACAGCTGTATCATCATAGATGCGAATCATGATATAAAATTTGGGACAGTAAACACACAGACCCTGCGGTTTCTGTTTAAATGTTTTGTAAAAATACAGGGCAAATTCTGTAGCTTTACTGGCTTCTCTTGCTTCTTGGGCAGGTTGTAAAGCAAGATATTTAAGATAAGCTGCTTCCAACCTTCCAGACAATGCACGGAGCTTGTTTTCAGCAGTGACAGGCACTATATGCTGCAGTTGCTCATAAAAGTACAAAACCATATTCCTTTTGATCTGAAATGCTTCATGTTTGGTATCGGATTTTATACTTACTGGTTCAGTTGGTTTTAGCTGTTGAAAAGTATGTGGGCTTTTTCCTTCTGTTCACATCGACGGAAAGTGAGAAAATGAGATCATTCAGAAAGAATTAAGGCAAGTAATTCAGACCTGGCTTGTGTTATGCATTTCACCAAGGTCCAAGTTTCAAGCCAAAATGAAAGTTAAGTTACCTAAGAGGGTTTAGAGCTCAAACATACAGGCCAGTGTAAATTTTATGAACTATTTTAACTGCAATCCATGAAATGGTATTGCTTTTGTAAAATTATCGTGACAACAAATGGTCTTGTTCAAGGCTTTTCAAAATGGGCTATCATACATCAGACAGGCACTGGCTTGAATTCTGAAAAAGTGACAGCATTTCTGCATGGGAAATGAGCAGATCATATAATGTCTTACGGAATGGCAGAGTCTGGGCATCAGATGTCCTGAGGTCCTTATTGTATTTCAGAGAACTTGCTGTGCAAATATATTCTTGATAAGTGTGATTTGAAAAAAATCCCTGTGAAGCCTAAATAAACTGTGATAGAAACATTTCCAGCATGCTGGAGTTTACAGTAAACAGGATCACAGCTGATTTAAAAATGAAAAAATTCATTACTATAGAAAGCACAATCTTCCCAGGCTGTGCTGCCCTTGGGAGGGAGCTAACAGACACAGCATCTCATTTAGCCCCCTCTCAGCAGGCACCGAGGCTGCTGCTCAGCACCCAGCACGAAGAGACAGCACCTTGCAAGAGGCAGCCCTGATTTGAGCAATACCCCCCTTGCACTTCGTCCCACTGTCTGCCTGCCTTTTTCTGTTCCTGATCCTGCTCCCCTCAGCAGGGCAGTCTATTGGCATTAGGGGAAAAAAA
>VYZS01066863.1:41359-68796 GCA_013400695.1 Neodrepanis coruscans | reverse complement strand
CCGCACAGACACCGCGGCGGCGGGGCCAGCGCGGCGCGGCATAGCCCGCCGGCCCCGCGCGGCCCGAGTGGGCATGTGCGAGCGCCGCACATGCCCATTAGGGAAGCCGGGAGCCGGTGGCGGGGCTGTCGCTGCCCGTCTCGCCGTTCCCACCGCCCGGCATCGTCTCCGGAGCCGCCCCGGGCTGCTCCGGCACCTGCCGGGATCGAGACCGGGACCGCGCCGTGCGGGAGTGCCCGCGCTCCCCTTGCCGTGAACCGGCAGCCCCGGCGGCATGTGGCTGAGCGCGCTGCCCACCTGCGTACACACAGGTATAGCCCGTCCCCGCCGGGTGCGGTCCAGGGGCACGGCCTCGGTTTTTAACATAAATTGCATTTAAATAGCAGATGCAAGCATGATGGTCTGGCTGTTGGCACATTTGGGCACACTGATTCCTAGCGCTGTCAGCTGGCCCAAGCTGCTACTTCCTGAACTAAAGGTGTTGGAGGTCCACTTACTACCCAGGCCAGTGGTTTTACAAATCGGAGAAGAGGAAGTTTCTGTTTGACAGCTGTTACACGTGTTGCTGCATGAAACAGCAGCGGCTGCCTGTTTTGGTTGTTGATAGGCTGACAGTCATCCTTCCTTTTACATTTCCTTAGTGTCCGACCTGAGCTAATGTTTTGTCACAGACTCTTCATGCACAAAACCTCCTTGACATCATTCCTGTCTCCTCACAGCTAGGTCACAAAGCTTGAATGCTAAACTCTTTCCATGTTTTACTTCCAATATGGCAAGCAAATTAATGGCTTAATTGAACATGGCCAAGTTATAATTGGTGTGGTCCCAACATCCCCTGGTTCTTCTGGGTTTTCTTCCTAAGACTAGGAATCACTCCTGAGAGTGATCTGCCTATGGGGTCCGTGCAGCTGCATCTAGAGTGCCCAGTCTAGGGATGCTGGGGTTTGTAATACAATTGTGCCTCTCTTTTGATTCCACTCCCACAGAGGTGGGGTCCCACTGCTTGTATCAGTCCTACATAAATTTAAGAAAGAAAATTTAATTTAAATACAATTTAAAGAAAACCTCAAAGGTGGAAATATAAGCAGAAGCACACACATGAGAAATGATTGGACCCAAGCTTGGGTGAAGTTTGGTATTAGGTCAGGCCCAGTTCCCTCTCCCAGTCCAGCACTCTCCTCTTGATGCCCATGTCTATACACAAATCTGAGCACAGGCATGTCATTGTGTATTAGGGGGAAACATCAGGATGTGCCTAGTGCTTTATGTCAGTAGCAACAAGTAAAGAACTTCTGTCACTAATGCTGACAATATCATCTGTGCTGATTTTTCATATTTTATCATTATTAAAAATGAAGGGAAATTATTAATTATTTCAGTAACCACCCAGTGGCCGATTTGCAGGGTGTCTCAGGAAAACTTGTTTGAGGACCTGACATCCAGCCTAGTGTTCTCAGCACATTAACTTTGGATAAGCTATAGGTGACCCGAGGAAGACTCATAGAATCATTGAGGTTGGAAAAGACATTTAAGATCATTGAATCCAACCATTAACAATATATATCCCTTTTTGTGAGGGCAGAGGAAAAAACTGATATATCAGCAGTTCTGCTGGATATTCCTCTGTCTTGCCAGAGTAGTGTCAGTTTTATTGCCTGTTGTAACCAGCATCAGGCTGCATTGTTAGCTGTGGTGGGAATGATGTCTTTCCAAAGATAGTCATGAGTCTTTACCCTTTGGCGCAAGGAATCGCCCTGCCTTTGACTGTGGGGTTTCCCATAGTGGAGGGACATTCAGGGGTGGGATGTGAGGCAGCTTGACACATGCTGCTGGAGCTCAGCTGTACGTGCTGGAGGTGCACTGAGTACGTCACAGTGCCTCAGGCATTCTGTGGATGTTACCAAACCAGAGGGGAAACCTGCATACTCCTGACTCTGCAGATATGAAATCACCTTGTTGCTGATCACCATTGCTCTGTCACTCCAAAAATTGCCATCAAAATATATTTCGTGGTAATGTGGTTGTCAGGAGTGGAGCAGCTGGAGGCTTCCCATGGCAGTCTCTGTTGACCAAAGCATGTCTGAGCCCTCACCTCTGTTGTAGGGGAAAGCTGGTAGCACGTGCCGTGCAGCAAGGCTGAGCATGAACCAGCTCTGCCCATCTTTTGGAGGAAATGGAAGGGTAGGATTTCTATCACGTATATGTACTACTCTGCTACTGCTCTGAATGGTGCTTTACAAAATAGATAATGATGTCTCATTGCTCTAGAGAGATTCTAAACTAAATTAAGAAGAGAATGATTGGAAGAGATGACCATACAATGAGGTGCAGATGCTGGGAATAGGGATAATGAGGGACAGAACAATATGATTATACCCTTTCAAAGCAAATGCCTCAGGGTAGCTACTTTTGGGGTCAAAGTGTAAAAGGGAGATGGGGAAGACGTGACTCAAAGACAGCATCTGCACAGGGTTTGAGTCTGCTGTGAAGCATTTGTTGACTCTCAGATCCATGCAAACAGACTGCCTTGACCCATGCTCAGAAGATCTTGAGGCCAGACTGGTCAGGTAGATTAGCATGAAGCCATGCTGTCATTCCCAAGGCCTGCAAAGCCTTGCTGGGTCAGGCACCCTGCAACCCAGGCCAGAAATCTTTAGGATGACGTGGACATACAGAAATGAGCATATCTCTCAAATCTTGTTACAATGGCAAGTTTTAAAACTAATGCCAGAGGAAGAAGTTGTCAAGGTTTTATTTAACATAAGCTCTTTCTCCTACCTTCCCCCAAATGGTCCAATGAAAGAAAAAGCTGAGAGAAGTAAGTGATGGAGGAGGGGATTCCTGATGAGTAACTTCAGATGAGTGAAGAGGGCCTAGGGGAAAGGAAAGGTGTCAGGAGCAGCTGGGATGGCTGTGGGGGGTATGCAGAGAATCAGGATTTTGCACTGTTTAGTTAGGCATGAGGAACTACAGAAGATATTTTAGGATTGTATGCAGGGGATTTAGTGCTGCAAATGGGGAATGTTTTTTGCAACAGGGCACTGAGCAATGTGTGATGCAGGTTCCAGCTGGAGCTTGGAGAGAATGAGGTTACCCACAGTGAGGAAATGGATAACAAAAGTTTTTTTTAAGGGAACTAAAAGGAAAATTTTCAAGTAGAGTTTAATAATTACAGTTAGACTCTTAAGGGTTGTAAAATCGTTTTTATTGATGATGTGTTATGCTCATTTATACCTGCTGAAAGTCTTGCTGGTGGCATGCAAAGACATTGTGCTTTGTGCCAAGGGACCAAGATAACATGTAGCCAGTCCAGGGTGGCAGGGGAAATCAGTGGCTCTCATTGCATCACCCGTCCGAGCTCTGCTCTGTATTTCTTGGCCTTAGGGCTGGGACCTGGGCCAATGCCAATTAAATTGCTGAGGGCACAGACAAGGTTAACGATAAAGTTAATCTCCCATTGCTGATTGGTGAGGGATCCTCAGAACTTGCAGCTTTTGTCCATTTGCAGTTAACAGAAAAGCAAAGCAGAAGGAGGCCTCCTCCTTATTTCCAGCCTGGGTCCCATCACAGTAGGAGTATTACACAGAAGTATCACTCTTTTCACTCATATGTGCTGCCCTTTTCCCACAAGGATGGCAAACTGCTTATATTGAAAAGGGCTTTCTAGAAGCAGCTTTGGTAAATTGAAAGCTGGTCTCAGTGCAGTTAGTAGTATAATCAATGAAAATGTTCACTTTCCTCTTTTTCTCTCGTCAGTCCCATCGTCTTTTGGCTGGCACCAAGAAGCAGGGAATCATGGGCACAAATAGCACGATCAGAGTTTAAGAACCCCAAAACTAAGGTGATTTTTTAAATTATGCAACCAGAGAAAGCAGAAATGAAACAGAGGAACAAAGCAGCATCACAAAGTGTGTGTATTCTTTCTCCACACAAGTCCTTTGGGTCACGAAGGATGGGGCTGTCTGAACAACATCTGCCTTCTTAACCCAGTGTACAGACCATGAAGCAATACCCTGCAAGGGATGGCTATACAGTTTGCAATCTGCATCCATAGATTTCATGGCCAGAATTCAAGATGGCTGATTTCTTACCTCCTGAAACAGGCTATTGACAAAATCAATCGTGTTGGAATTTTTTCTTCAGTGTATGTAAGCCCCTAGTGTTCATAAAACAGAAGAGAAGGCAAGGATGGAGAAAAGCTATGGCTGTGCACACACTTCAGCACTGCACTCTGCAGTGCCCTGATATGTTGCCACCCATGACAGGACAAACATGTTCTAATTGGACTTGCTAATGCAGATCTTGGGAAAAGTCATGGGAACTGGAATATCTTTTTGCATCTTACAAAAGGAAAGAAACCCTCCCTCCTGCTCCTGCATGACCACATCTCTTTTTTGCAATCTGTTCTATAAAATGCAAATATGTAAATGGTCCTTGGTGGCCTGTTTCTCCTATTGGATACAGAGATATACAAAAAGAATGTAGATCACCAAGAAATACTTTGACAGCTGGCACCTGATTCTTCCCCAAGTGCCCTAGTGGTCAGTCTTTGGCAGCTCTTTGCTGATTCATAAGGACTGCTAAGAGAAAGCATGTGTGACATTTTTTACGGAGTGTAATAAAAAGAGGAAAGTGCCCTATGTGGCTGGAACTGCAGTTCTGTGGTCTGTCTCTGAGATGCTCCATTAGCCTGCTGCTGGCAGTGATGACACAGAAATTTGAGATCCCCAATTGTACCATTAACATGAACAGACTGAAAAAACCCAAACCCTGGAATGTAACAGGGAGCCTGTGCTTTTTTTTTCTCCTCCTCTTCTTGTATGAAAACTCAGCAGAGGGGAAGGATGGATCTGTTCACTTGTACATTGGCATAGGCTGCACGAAAACACAGCTCTGCTTTTATTTGGGTTCTCCCATATTATATTAGATCTAGATTTGCTTCTTAAGCTGAAGCCTTTGGATCCCTCTCTGGCTACATTTTTGGCTATGCCATCTGGTATTTGTGATTGACCAGATTACTAATCGTGGCCTTTCACGTGTTTATTTTAAAACAGTGACTGCCGACACTTCTGTCAGCCTTAGGGAAAGGTCTTTCCTTTGCCATAAATAATAATAGCCTAAAAAAACCCACCTTCCTTGTAGAAAGATGGATTAAATTCTTATTTTGAAATGCAGTCTGAGTGGTCCTGATATACTGAAATGTTACAGCTAATATAAGCAGACGAGTCAATTTACAGCTTTCATGCTACATTTTAAGAAACAAAACAAGCAGACAAGACAACACAATAAATCTGCTTGGTGTCTCAGTCTGGTTGATGTTAATTGAATGCAGTTGTATTAGATAGCTGGATCATGCAGCTTCCTAAAAAAGTAGAATACGTACAAATTTTGTCAAGAACATGAATTTGTCCAAAGAAGAAGAGGACAGATTTAAACAATATATTCTTTGGGAAAAAGGTCTGCAAGCCAATGAAGAATCATAGCTGTTTATGTGCTACTCTTGGTACACAACACAAAATTCTTATTAAAATAACCTTGAATATTCTAATATTAGAATTCTACTTGAAAAACTATTATAGTATTCAGGGTTCATGGGACCAGTATAGAAAAGAAGTATAATTTGTGGATAAATTATTTTAGGAAAATAGGAATTTGCAATTTACCTATCACAGTTAAGTGTATAAAAAATATGACTTCTTTACTTTAAAGGTAAAGCACAGCTTTGAGAGACAAATAAGTTTTAGTATAAAATAAAACATTAACTTGGAGTTTAGTAAATATGTCTAGAGATACTGAGATTTTGGCAGTGTAATTCCTAGAGTAGTGTGGATGTTTATCTTTTGTTTAGATGCCTTCATACAAAAATAGGCAAAACAAGTAGGTTGCAAGGGAAAGCAGAAGAAAACACATGGAGCTATTAAAATAGGTTAGAATCTGATTTCAAATTTAGGAATAAATACATAGATATGCACACATACGTGCACAGATATATGTGCATGCACACACACGTTCGCCATGTATATGGGATATGTAAATGCTTATTTATATATATATTATATATATTTACATAGGTTCAAGTAAAAGCAGGGGATGTTTAAGTCAAATAAAAGAGTTTTTTAACAGTAACACCTTTCTAATAGTAATGTGGAGCACTAGGATCATCTAGGAAGGGTGCAGTCTTTCCAGTGCTGGCTGATTTTAAAAGCAAGCTGGATAAATGTATAAGATATGACATAAATAATTGCTAATCCCACTTTGGTGTAGAAGAATGGACTGGGTATCTTTGAGGATTCTGTCTTTCCCGTGACTCCAGAATATGGCCAAAGGATAGATTACGTGTTACACATCCACATCTGATGAAGTATAAGAAAAACAGCCTGTGATTTGCAGATACAAAGAGACTTATTACTGAGCACAGTGAACAGCTCCTACCTAGCTCACCCACAAGAAGAGAAAATGTGGATTGGGTGGAAGTCTCTGGCAGAGCAGCCAAGCTGTATAGACAAGGCTGATCAATCTATTTCTCCCCTGCTTTACTTCTTCACATTCTGACTTACATCCCCTTTACAGCCTTTGGCTAGGCTTTATGTCTCTAAAGCTGTTAGTAAAGACAATTATCTAAATATAAATTACAGATGTACAGCTTTGGGACAGCACACTCTGACTCAGAATTGTCTTCATACTGCTCTGTCACATTCTTCCACCTGCATCTAGATTGCATATTGAGTCATATTGACAGTGTTGTTGGCTAAAAAGTAAGAGACCTTCAGTAAAGGACATTTAAAAAAGAAATTGCAATTTTTCTCCAGTCTTTCAGAATGTGTGTGTGAACTGATATCAGATTGAGTAGATTTTAGACAATATCACAGAGTTTTTGCATCATTTACAGAATGCAGCACAACGATGGACCAAGGACTGAAAGCTGCAGGAATCAGGTTCTACAACTGCTGTGTTGCCATAGACATTCACTGTGAGCTTCCCCTTGTCTCAGTTTCCCCATCTTTAAAACAGGGATAATAAAGGTTGTCTGCTTTTCACAGGGAATGGAATGAGCAGAATCAGAAATTTAACAGCATTTAGGACACACAGTATGATATACCAATGCAGAGTTGCATTCAGACCAGAGAACCTTTATTGTAAGATCATTAACATTATGCTTTGTTATGTTTTATCAACTGTTATTAGATGTGAACATGAGCTAAGTGATACAATGACTAGTAAAGGGGAAGTGAGTTTTAACTACTCTTTAACCAGCCCATTTTCAGCTTCCCACAAATATGGATCCCATATGGCCATTGTCACAGCTCTGCACCAGTGCCTTCTCAACATACACTGGAAAATTGTACAAGGTATGTGCTCGTCAAGAGTTTGGATGTACCTCCATGCTGCTGTGCCTTGAGCTGCTGCTGTCCTTTCTGTCTGCCACAAACAGATCTTTCCCCTGCATTGCTGTAAATAACCATAAATGAAGCCAGGAACTGGCTATAATCAGGAGAAACTAGAAGAGGAGCAATTAGGACCTTTTATAACCAAAACAAACAAATGAAACAAAGCAGCCACATTGTTATAAAGCAGGGGATTTGCCATTCATACATCCCTTATGCTAACATGTGATGACTAAAAATGCACCCCAGCCATACTTGAATAGCTCTTAAAAATGTCCCCTTGCTTATCCCATATTGCCATGTAAAGAATCTGCAGGAGAGCAGCTGAAGAGTTCTTTTGAGTACTGTGTTTAGGGTAGAACAACAGTCTAGCTGTTTTTGGTGTTAAGCGCTAAAATTCTCTCATGACACAGCACAGAATGTTCAGTGCTGGAAGAAACCCACTGCAGTAAGTCACAGGTGTACATTCATGAGCAGGTGAAATGCATACAGCATTTGAGAGAGGGCACTTATTCTTAAGCCATACCTTTTCAGTTCAGAACCATCAGATAATTAAGCAGCTGTATATTCAAAATAAGAAAACATCAGATTCCTTTTTCTCTTACATGTTTTTCATAGGAGTGGCTTGATTTTCCAATTGTTCCTGATGTTCCTGAGATAAAAAGAGAAGCAGGGGATTATCCTATTTTATGATGTACATTTGATCTTTATAGGGTTTTTGGGTTTGCTTTCTATGAAAGCTGCATTCCAAGCAGTGGATTCTGCTCATGAATATAGAATTATAATACTGTAAGTGCTACATATTGCTTTACATTTTAATTGAGGAGCTGGTGTTCTACCTCGGTAAGTGCCCATCAGCATTAGATGGCACACAATTAAAGCAGAGTGTCAAAACCTAATTTTCTAAGGCAAATGTTTAAAATCGCATGTGTGCCTATTTTTGGATCAAACCCCCTTATCAAACTGTACACTGGCTTTCCTAGCAAATCCGAATGTGCAGACCATGGCAGTATGAATCATCAGCTCACTTCTGATCAGAATTCAGTGTATATTCTGGTTTGCGTATAATACTAATTGAGTTTGGCTTTGCACCTGAAAGCACACACTTTATTTTGACTGCATGGGAATACCATACAAGGAAAGATTGGTTTATATTTCAATGAAATTCACTGTACATTTGAGGAAATCATTAAGAGGAATTTTTTTCCTCACGGCTGCTGCAAGCTTACATTTTGGTTCATGGGAGAAGAATGCTATTCCTAAAACTAGAACCAGTATTTCATTTTTCTGTAATATTTATGTCACAGTAGTACTTAGAGCCTCCTCTTGCTGTTCCTGTAAAATTCTTCCCAAATTCAGTAAATCATCATAATCTCAAAAGTCACTATTTGCACATGCTTAGCAGATGGTTCCTGAGAGATGGCTGCTTAAACCACACTGTATGCTCATTTTGGGGCTTTGCAGTTGCTTTTTTCAGAAGCCAGGGGCTGCTCTGGTCCCTGGCAATTCTGCTAAGTTCAGGGAGATTGTTTTCCTGGGTTTTATTTTTTTTTAGTGCATCCTCCTCTGATTTCATGGAGGGTGAATTAGTCTGACTGGAATGGAGAGGAACAGAGGTGCATGAAGATACAGAAATGTTAGGAAGCTGGTGGAGAATAATGGTGCAGAGTTAAACTGGGACCAGTGGGTGGGATATAACAGTAAGAGAATCAATCCCAGGCTTGAGGAACATATTACAGGAGTGCAAAATGAACAGGGAGATATGTCTTCCACCATCACCACACATCTCTTCTCTTTGTATTTCTGTGTCTGTCCTGTTGCCAGTTGCCAGAGAAAAGTAATGACAATCATAGTAAAGGGAGTCTTTTATTCTCCCTTGGAAAGCTTCGTTCTCGGCTTGTGAGGTCAAAGTCTGTATATGAAGACTTCAGATCTGCCAGTGGGTCCTCTGAGATGATGCTGCATTCAGGAATTCATGGGGGGGACAGGAAGCCATTTGCTTTAAACTCCCCCCACCTCTCCCCTTCCTCCAGTCCCATTCCAGAATTTATATACAGATATGTATTAAAGAGCATTCATGTTGCAGAGTCAGGCACTGAAATGTTCAGAAACACCTAATTTGAGATGCCAATATGACCTTAATTTGGCCTCAGCATGAACATATATTTTACTTACATGTTAACACATGAGCTTTTTTTTTTAAGAATTAAGCCATTCCTTTTGGCCTGCCCAGGATCAATTACGAAAGGAGTCAGAGTTGCATATGGAATGAGTCTGTTCCCTGGAGGCCAGACCCTGTGTCATTTGCTGTAGGTGCTGGAATGTAGCTGTGACTGGAACGAAGAGGAAAGACAATTAAAAGACTCATGAGTTATATAGCTGTATACCCTCTTGCAAAGGTAACTTTGTCCTTGTGTCTCACTACTATGTCTGACTGTCTGAGGACTCTGATACTTGAGAGCTGGGAAGCACGATTTTGTCTGGGTAAAAGTGTGGGAGGAAAGGGCTTGAGTGAAGAAGAGCTGCAGTAAGGTGGGTGAACTCAGCTTTTGCTTCTGAATTTTTTTGAGTCTTGTCAAGGCTGGGAGATCCTCTGAGTGAAAGAGAAAATCAAGATAAGTGACACTAATCCCTGGGTCATTGATCTGTAGCTGGAGGTCCAGGTGGCATGGAATGGCCTGGACAGAGGTGAGACTGGCTGCAGCTTGATAGAGGAGAGTGAGCAGGATATGAACAGTGGCCAGGCTTTGGCACAATCAAGCTCACAGGTGTGAGAAAAAGGGTAATGAAAAAGGGAAACCTTCAGTAAAGTGAGGTCAGGGTCGAGAGTGACTGCTAAGCTCCAGCGTCTCTTGGTAAAGAGCTCTGTAATTTCTTCCCATTTACCACTGCTGAGGCTCTGCTGCTTTCCGCGTTCGCTGGGGATGGCACCAGCCCGCTAATGCATCAGCCACAGACTATAAACAGAGGATTNGCACGGCTCGGCTCGGCTTGGCGCGGCTGGGCGGGGTCGGGGCTGCCCGGTGTGCCCGGCTCGCTCCGCCGAGCAGCGCGGCCGTGCCGGAGATGAGCAGGGACCTCTGGGACCGGTGTGACATTCTGGGAAAACCAGCCAAAATCTCTGAGAAAGCAGCTGGTGGTGCTGGCGTGGGGCTGCATAGAAGCATATGGGTGTCACCCTGCCAGCGTATCGAATAGGAAGTAATAAGGTATTTCTGCCCCAAAGAAAAATGGTCAGGTTCAGTTCTTCGGGGTTTTGTTCACCTTCAAGATATAGGTGGATGCTGCTGCAGAGAAGAAAGGCAAATCCAATGCCATGGAAAAGCAAGATAGAATGTGTAAGCAACCGGGGGAGTGCCCAGGTATGGCACTGGAGCGTAGGGAGTCAGAGGATTCCTGAGCGGCAGCGGCAGCGGCAGCGGCAGCAGCAGCAGCAGCAGCAGCAGCAGAGTGTCTCTGGGCAAGTGTCAGAGTGTCTTGGCAGCAATACAAGATGTCTGCAACTTTCTTTCACTTATGCAGAAAACACGTCGTGTAGGCAGTGCAGTGGTGCGTGAACACGGCAGTGTAGGCTTGAGTTTGAAATATTTGCATTGAAAGCAAAGGCTCGTTTGGTCGGTGTAGGGAGACTGAAAATTTTGTGACACAGGCTATGGCATTTCTCTCCTTGGCCATTAATTGGTTGTTACAAATCTGCAGTGCAGTAATTTTTTTTTCTTCCCCCCCTCCTTTCCTCTCCTTCAAATTATTTATTCTAATAGTAATATTAGTTTTAAGTGGTGGAGAACATGAACTAGTTTCTTTGGTAACCAAGTCAGTTACACACCCACACAAAGTTAGAATCTGCTAGGTGCAGACATTTTCTCTTTTAGAAAAGATGTGGGTTTTGAAAACCACAGCAGTAGGGCAGCAATATATGTTCTCAGGGAGTCATTTCAGAAAAAGTTCCATGTACCATATGCAGATTTATATATAAGTCCTGATCTTTTGTTTANAAAAAAAAAAAGTCAATTATTTCTTGTAAGGAAAACAGCGCCTTCCATTTACACTGACTGCAACGTTGGGGGTTCCCCTTGCCTCCAATTCTTGGAAAGAGCCTACCAAGGAGCTCGCTGGCTCTCTGGGGACGCACGCGGCCAAATTCTGGCCCTGTGGCGCTTCTGCCCGGCTGCTGCACAACACACAGTTGTGTCCTACGTCCGTATGAGATCCTGAGTTTTCCGCTCTCCCTTGCTCTGTCCTCGGTTTCCCTTTCCCCCTCCCGTCGGACACCCGGTGAGCTCCCACCGCCTCCGCCGCCGGCTTTCCCCGCAGACAGTGGGGCAGCCCCTCGCGTTCCGCTCCGGGAGGAGATGAAAGGGCGAGGAAGGGGCGGTGGGAAGGGAGGCGCGGGCGGCTCCCGCCCCGCTGAGGAGCCCGCGGAGGGCGGCGGGGCNCAGCAGCAGCAGCAGCAGCAGAGTGTCTCTGGGCAAGTGTCAGAGTGTCTTGGCAGCAATACAAGATGTCTGCAACTTTCTTTCACTTATGCAGAAAACACGTCGTGTAGGCAGTGCAGTGGTGCGTGAACACGGCAGTGTAGGCTTGAGTTTGAAATATTTGCATTGAAAGCAAAGGCTCGTTTGGTCGGTGTAGGGAGACTGAAAATTTTGTGACACAGGCTATGGCATTTCTCTCCTTGGCCATTAATTGGTTGTTACAAATCTGCAGTGCAGTAATTTTTTTTTCTTCCCCCCCTCCTTTCCTCTCCTTCAAATTATTTATTCTAATAGTAATATTAGTTTTAAGTGGTGGAGAACATGAACTAGTTTCTTTGGTAACCAAGTCAGTTACACACCCACACAAAGTTAGAATCTGCTAGGTGCAGACATTTTCTCTTTTAGAAAAGATGTGGGTTTTGAAAACCACAGCAGTAGGGCAGCAATATATGTTCTCAGGGAGTCATTTCAGAAAAAGTTCCATGTACCATATGCAGATTTATATATAAGTCCTGATCTTTTGTTTATACATACATATGGAACTTGAATATATTACTTATGTGTTGATTTCTCCAGTGACTTCAGGATTATGTACTTCTTGTCCCAGTATTTCATCCTTCCCACTTTCCCCCTCACTCCTACCCACTTGTAGAGAATAGGTGGCTGTGAAAGAGCATGCAGTAGGGAAACAGCACAGGTGAGTAAGCCTGCAAATACATGCTGCATTGCTACTTACTTTATTTGGTGTAAGTAAAAATTTGCACTGTACCTTAATCTGCCCCCTGAAATTACAGAGGTGAACTGCAGCAGTTTTGTAGATAGGTTTTTTTTAGCGATTTAAATATAAAACTGGCCTTTCTGTTTTGGTTGGATTTTGAAAGTGAATAGATACATGCAGGATTAAAACCAATTTGTGAATATAAATTGTAAAAATTAATATGACTAATAATCCCTGCCATATTGTCTTGATCATGACCAGTAGTTTATTCTAAAGCAGAAGCTTGGAGACTTATTGCACTTTCTCTTGTGACACATCAAATCCTGACAAAAATTAAAACATGTACAATTTTAAACATACTTCCCTTGTTCCTGTATATGAGGCAAGAAGGCTCTAGTATCTGAGAACTGAAAAGTAGCTAGAAGCAGAGGTGGAGCCTGAAAATGCCATTTCATTGTTCTTGTCTGAATGAAGTGTTAAAAAGGAAACAAACAATAAATAGGGAAGAGTGAATTAGAAGGTTTTACTTTCCTTTCCTGTTCTGAATCATCAGCTATAATAGGTATGTTTTTAGTCAAATATGTTTTTTATGCTAATGTAGTGCCTTTTAACTGCAGTTCTTCTGAAGAGGGAAAAGCCTGACACAAATACAGAGAGCACCTGAAAGTACTCCTATGCAGTACTTGTTATTTCATAATACACCTTCCTGCTCTGCAACAACATACATAACATGCAGTGCAGTTCTGCACTAGAAATCTGGAAAGGTTATGTTTCATAGTTTACAGGAGCCTGGTGAAGATCAAGCTGGGAAGTGTGCAGTAAGCACTTTTTATAGTACTGCATAGTTAAAATTTAATCCACTATAAATAAAAAGTAATGAAAACATTAGTGGTAAGGAAAACCTGACTTGAAGAAAGTTAACACTTATTGCTATCCTCCTGTGGGTCACTTATTGTTATCCCATTGCCACATCACTTCCCTAAACCTGCAGAGAAGGTTTCCTTATGGTCTTCTGCACATTCTGCTGTCTCCTCCTGGTGCCAGACAGTCCTTTCTGCAGCATCTTTCTCAAGCGTTTCCTGTCTCTCATTGCCATAGAGGCAATGTGTGCCTGTAAGAGACACCGCAGAGATGTGCTTGTTCGAGCCCAGGGATGGCTGGAGAAGGCAGACCATGGGCAGACCTGTAGGCTTAAGGTGCTGTGGAGACTGTTTTGTAGCCAGGTCCTGATCTGTTTAGCTATTTCAGTACAGAAAGGCAACAGGCTCCAGAAGTCCCGTGAAATCAAGTGAAATGAGCCCATGGGGTGCAGCCAAAAGGCTTAAGAAACTTATTCCCAGTGCCTTGGGTCATCTGAGCTGTGGCCTAAAACCATTTTTGTTAAAGATGATCCACAGCCTTAATTCATATTCTCAGTAATATCCAAAAAAATGCATAGAGCAGGAAGGCTGAGTTTGTAAGACAAGAGGAAAGCAAGGACTCAAGGCAGCCTTGATTTGCACCTCTGGCACAGTGATTCTGTGTGGTCCTGACCAAATTGTCTCCCTTATTTTCTTCAGAATAAAGGTATTACTTTCTTTCCTCTCTTTGTAGTAAGCGAGATCCTACAGACATCATCGAATACAATCTCCATGCACGCACACACACACACTGTCCAGTCACTTCCACATTTGCTCCAGGACAGGGCAGTTGTAGCCCCTGAGCAATTCCACACGCTTCAGCACCTTTGGTGCCTTACCATGAGCATGTAGTCTCCTGTATCCAGGGTGGACAGGCAGGTTCAAGGCAAGGTGCCTCAAAGCATGGTCAATCAACCAGGTATCCTCAGTCCTGCTTGTAGCAAGTGATGTTGGCACTTCGGGTCTAAACTGCAGTTGGAGTAATAGGAGTGTAGCTGCAAATACTTGATGACAGCATTTAATGAGTGTAAGCCTTTCCTTAGTCCCAAATATGAAGTAGGACCACTGTTGTAATTGATGTGTATATGGTTGCACTTACGGTGGGTGGAGCTATAGGGCAGAATGTTGTTTCTGCTGAATTCGTGCATGCCCTCTCCCATGCTTGCATGTGGGAGAAGAAGTAGTGGGATAGAAAGGGTAGCAGGGTGAATCATACACCCATTTTAGCCACCTGGCCACTGCACTGGGGAAACTGGGGCAGCACACTGCTCCAGGGACAGACCCAGAACATGAGGCATTTCTATGTGCAGGCACCTGGTGCAAAGACCCTTGTCCTGTGCTAGCCAAACATTGTCCCTGATGGTAAGACAAGGTTAACAAACATGCATGGAGGCTAATAAAGCTTGACTCTCAGTGGGGCTAATTAGCTTTTCTACAGTATCACAGCAAAATGAGTGGCAGCTCTGCAGCTAAATCACTGGGCACAGTCCCATGCAGAGCTACTCTGCTTTCCTTGTTTGCTTGGGGAGAATCTTGTACTAATGCAACAGTGGCAAAGCCACAAGGACAAGGGATGCGGCTGCCAGTAAGGAGTTGAGGTTACAAAGGTGGTATCTGTCATTATGGCTGTTTCTGAAATGGTAGCTAAAAATAGCAAAGGCCATCATTTGCAGATAGTTTTGTACTGATATTCTAACACTTTCAGACCCAGTTAGCCCCATTTTCCTAATCTTTCTTATTTTCTCTATCTCTTCGTGAAACATATCAGTTCACAGCAGCCCTTAAAAACGCGTAGGAATATGTTAGCATGTGGGCTGCAGTAAACACTGCTGTTATTGATGGTGCAGAGAAACCAGCTTGGATGGAAATTTGGTATTAGATGTACAAAGAAGCTGAAGAGAACAAGGTGAATGAGCCAAGAGATATCTGGGGAGGGAATAAGTTGTCCAAAACAGGAAGGGATGGATGGGGGTCAGCTCTCCAGTTTTTATGTTCCCAGACTTCTGTTGTGAATTATCAACTGAAACTCGATATACAGCACTCATTTAGAAAAGCTCCAGTGTGAGCCTTTATTAGTTTTGTGTTTGTGTCCATGCGCTTATGTTGGATTATTCACTGAAGCCACAACTGTTTTTCCCACCTTGAAAGGAAGAGATGTAGAATGCTCACTTACTCTCAGTGTGTGGAAGTCCATCTGTGTATGTGGTCGCTGGGTCAGGTCTGAGTTTCCTTTTGTTCGGAGTCTCTCAGTGTTTAGTTTGCCAAACAACACTAGCTCTGAAGTGAAAGTGCCTAATGTCATAAAGGCCCTACAAGAGCTTTACAGTGCTTTCATCAAAACTTGGATTAAGCTTATAATAATGGCCTTTATGTGCTGCAAATACATTAACACCATCTCTGAGATGGAGCCTTCTTCCATTACTCCAGTTCCTGTGGCACACAGGAATTATTGCCTCCCAGAGAAGTGTTAAGTGAAATGTCGCCAGGGGATTATCACCTCCCTTTCCTTCACAGTTCTGCTAAACTGCTCAGGAGAAGAGGAGATCCCACTGCCCTGCAAACCTTGAGGAGGAACTCTGGTTTGTGCTTTGATTTGAACTTTCTTTTCAATAAGGGGGGGAAGAAGCATTTTTTTGCTGTATGTTTCTCTGATATGAAGGGCTGTCCCACAGCTCACTTCCAGCCCTTCTAACTGCCTTTGTGAAAAACAAGGCATGGCCCAGGAAGATTCACCTAATGTGAGGCTTTCTCTCTATTTTCCTGCATGCTCCAAATACATTTCCAATGGGGTTTTACTGACTGTACACTGCTTACGAGAACCACTGATAAATTTAATTGTTTATACCTTTTGTCTTCATTGTATTCCTCGTCTGCCAGACTCTGCTGCCAGCACAAGCAAGGATCTTTTGATTGTGGTGTCTTTTTCTTACCCTGGTCGCTCTCATCTTCCTTAAGCTTAATGTGTTATACTGTGAATTCTGGTTATTATTCACTCTGATTATTGCCTAATTGTGATTTATGCAAACTGCTGTTACCTCAGACAAGGTGCATGTACTCCCTTAGCTTGTGTACACACATGGTTGATAGCAAGATGAAAATTGCTTGACATGTTGATATTTCATGATTTAGGTACTTCCTGTAATGTATTTCAGATGTGTAACGCTGTACCAGCAGGCGATCATAAGACGTTTTCTACAGCAAATATAACGCCTGAGACAAAGATACATGGATTTAAGCAGAGGTAGATTAAAAACTAATTGTGGTGCAATGCTGATGCCATTTTAAAAGGTTAAACATTGAAAACTGCATTTGAGGTTTTCAAGCTTCTGTCATGGCAGTCCTACCTTTGCCAAATTGGAGGGCTCGCTTCCTCTTCAGTTTGTATTTTCCCATGTGCTCCCAAATTCACAAGGCATCTGATGTACAGGAGCAAAGGTGCAGCCCCTGTCTGGGGAGGACCCTGGGCAGGGCACAGGGGGAGCAGCCATGCCTTGGGCCTGGGGAGAGGACTATGAGCCACTGCACGTTCCTGCCCTCTTCTTGCCCTGAGATAGTATAATCAGATCTTTGTGAGAGAAATAAAGATCATAAGCAGGCAAATAGAATGCGAGGGAGGAGATGAAGGGAGGTGGGGAAAGTAAGAATAACACTATTTCTCACTGTAGCATCAATGTATCTAGGGGTCCCTTTAACTGCAGCCTTTCTTCATCCCTGTCTTTACTCTCCCACCCCCTCTCCAAACAATCTGTGTTGAAGCTGGAGTGAAGTGAGGGAGGTGCTTTGCGAGTGAACTGAGTGTAACAAAGCATGTGGAGCAGAACAGAAAAGCTTGAGAAGAGGCAACAGCTGTAGGGACACAACAGTCAGGTGTCCTAGGATAGGTCTGCAGCTGAGGGTGTCTTTCAAATAGAGAACATAAAATCCTCCATATGGACCTTTCTAGAATTATGGCCAGGCATACTTTATTGAGGATAAATTAGGGGTATTTAGGTTGGAGGTGTTGACAAGGCAGTGGTGATGAGTACTGCAGAAAAAGTCCATGTCAGAGTGGGGGCAAGAAGGCATGTGCAGGACCCACGTTGCTGGGGATCTTGAATTTGGCACCTGCAGGGTGGAGGAAATTGCCTGCTTGTTGAATTGCAGAACCAGCACACCTAGAAAACTTCTGCTTCTTTTAAGGCTTCCTGTGAGAGACTTTAAATTCTGTGACTCAGCTTCCATAACAGCTAAACAGAACAACAGTGTATTTGTCAATGTCATGGGAGTTAGCACATCAGTGCTGGAAAATTGTTATGATGTTTTGGATGGGCAGTACCACAAAAAGCACTTTAGGCAAAGGATCATCGTCAAAACACATAGCCTGGTATCTTACCATTTATGTTTTAAAATAAATTTTTTTAATACCATGTTCAGCAGAAAGAGCTAGTGTTGCTGTTAATTTCAAAGTGACTTGAAGTGTCTTTTCTGGTTTTGTGATTTAAAAAATGTCTGCTTTGTTTTGCTTTCTGTTTTGTTTTGTTGGTTTTTTTTTTAAATAAAAAAATTAATTTGTTTTTCTTTTTTCATTTCCTGTTTGGGAGATGTAAGGTTAGACCTGGTTGAAAATTTATTATGTGACATATGCATTACCCACTGAAAAATCGTTCCAGTATAAAATTTCTAGTTCATTTCTGCGTAGATTGAAAGCAAAATACAGTGTGTCTAGTGACTGCCTCTTAACCCCTTCCATACTTTAATATATGAGAATGAGTGTGTTTTGAAGTGTTAGCTGTCTGATAACAGGAAGGGATAATATTATGAGAAGCAGTTTGCTGGAATAGTAACTTTGTATTTCAGTGAGAAGTATATTAACATTACCATAATTTGTTCAAATTAAGTTTGGTTTAATATTGTCTGGCATCACAAGTCTCAGGTGAGGCCTATGCAATAAGAGGTAAGAGTTCTCATATGTATGGATGTGATATAAGTCTATGTTTAAGTGAATTCTGTTAAATTTAAAACTGCTTAGGATAATTCTGTTAAATTTAGCCACTTGATATACAACACAATAAAAAAAATCCCTGTGTTCTAATTATACCTACATGTCATTGCTGAAAAAAAAATAGAAAGAAAAAGTGGTATGACACCTAGAGTACACCTATCATGATTTAATTTGCTGCAGGCTCATACATCAGAAAAATGATAACTAGGCAACCCTTTTGTCAACAGAGCACTATTAAATTTATCATTTAAGTTGGTAGGTAAACAAGAGAGTTAATGAACCAGAGACAAGTTGGTCATGATGAGCAAGAATTTAGAGATTCTGCATTACCTTCTCCCTTGTTCATCCTTTCATACCTTTGCTTTTTTGATTTGGCATCAGTTTTACTCCTTGTTTAACACTTGTCTTGCACTGCAGTAAATAATTACACAAAGATGAAGACAGTTGCAAATCAGGCTTGACATATTTTATAGAGCAAATTGCAGGAACCATAGTTAGGACTCCTTATGTGCTTGCCTTGGTTTTACAAATCACTTGCTATCTGACCTAGGACAATTAAATTTTCTGTTGCTGCTATATTCTGGAGTGTTATTAGGTGTAATTTATCAATCACTTAATATGCTTTTATAAAATATTTTGAAATCTCTGCTGAAAGAGACCAGGTAAGTGCAGAATAATATTTAGAAGGATAATTGACCTATTAAACTTGGTTTGTAACCTCTTTGATTTTCTGGGCTTTACTAACAGAATTTGATCTAAAATATTTAGCAAGTAGAGATGAAGAAAGCTAGGACAGGATTATCAAGATCATGCGTATTTAAAACCATTAAAAATGTCAAGAAGTGGTTAATGGGTCTCTTTAGGCATGATATGACCCTGAATCTTTCAAAAAAGCTTAAATAAATTAGTGTGTACATTAATATTTATTACTCTGCAAGGTGTTCTCCATGTTTTTAACTTGCAAGCCAACTATGAAAAAAGCAGATAGATTTAAAGAAAAATTCTCTAAATACAGCTAGTCAGAAAAGACAATTTACAGGTTTTCTTCTTATCTATTTTAAAGAAAACATCCAATCACCTCTGACAGAAGTAGAATTTGCCAGATCCTTGTCTGAGCTCATGCATTTTTGTGACTGTAAGGTTTAAGATTACAAGTCCTCACCTGAAGTAGGTAAAAAGGCTTTTTTTTTTGCTGGAAATCCTTTCTTGGATGTAGGAGGACATCACCTTTGTAGAACTGAATTTTCTAAATAGCACTGAATGATTTTTTAATGAAGCTGATTACTTTTGGTTGGAAAAATTTTTGTCTAGACTACTCAGTAACAAATAATAAACAATATATTCAGTCAAAACGATAAGCTCTGTCTGAAGTTTCATCCACTGAAGACTGTCCATTACTCTCCTTAAACGAGTACAAACTGGGAGGGTTTTTCAATGGTTGCTTCAAGCTTAACACCAAAGAAAGTGAGAGCAGGTGGAAAACTAACCCTGAACTCATGTGCCAAGGGAGAGCTCAGCAGAGTCTAGAGGTGTGGCAAATGCATGAAGCAAAGTATTAATGCCGATTTTTTTGTATATGTTTTTGTTTGTTTGTTTGGGTTTTTTGTTTTGTTTTGGTGGGGTTTTTTTGTTTGTTTTGTTTTGGTTTGGGTTTTATTTTGTTTATTGGAAAAGTACCCCAGCATTTTGGGGGAGGAAAAGAGCAGTGCACTTTGCAGAGAGAGCCTGCTGGACACATTACACTGTAAAGAGACAGTGAAGGAAAAATGGATATACAGCCATCAGGGACCATAGCTGAGAAGTTGAAAAAAACTAATATTTTATAATGAAGAAAGTATGGAGAAGTATGTATTATACATAAAATGACTCTGGACATGATGTTAAGACTGCATATTGTTTCATTTAGAAATCAATCCTGTGTGCTAAATTGCTGTGGTAACATAATTTCTTTCCTGATTAACAGGGCATTTCTCCCTCTTCAGAAGTGAAACCACTGAAGAAACCCCTAACAACAAAACCCCATCCAACAAACCCTTATTTTGCTTATTTTAGTATTTGGAGAACTTCTCCATCTAGGCAGAATAGCCAGGAGCCCAGCTCGATGCCGGGCTCAGGCTGCTGACCCAGCTTTTCTTCAGTGAGCACTGCAGCCCTTTTGCCTCCTACTCCCATCCCAAGCTACAAACTAATAGGGTTTTTTTCTCCAGCTGGCTGCAAAGAAAGGAAGTAATTGAAAGGCTGTTGTACCTATGCTGAAATACTTGTGAAGCACTGGCAAATTATGGAATAGGAGGGTCATAAGAGTGCATAGACACAAGATATAATTAAACTGATGTGAGAGTGATTTTTGCAGTTTGCTTGCTCTTAAGATGAAGGCACATCTTTATCTATGCATCTATTCTGGAAACACCATGGTTTGTCTGTAATTTTGTCTGATTTCCAGTGAAAGTTTTCAAGCCCAGCACATGAGTCTCCACTGCCTCGCACTCTGGGTAGTCACTAAGGTTTGCAGGAAACCCCCCTTTGTGCTACCAAATCTGACCCTGCTGTTCATCTCTGTGACAGAATGTTTGGCTGGCGTATGGACACCACCTTGTTTTTCATTCTGCAAGCAAAGGAGGCTCAGACCACAGGACAGGAGTCAGAGTTAGGTTGCTGCTCTCTCCTCATGATGGCATGTCTTAATGTTTCTCATATTTCTCCTCTATGCTGATAGAGGTGGTTTAACTCTATGTTCTGCTCAACCATCACTAAGTCTGGTTTAGCAGGCACATGTTAAATTCTCTTATACTTTATTTTGGAGGACAAGACACTAATAAAGAGTGTCCTTACAAGTTTTGAGTGTTGGTGCTACCAGGCTGTGACATTCACCTTCTTACAGGTATCATCATATTTAGGTGGCTGACAACAATATCTGCAGTGATTAGTCTACTGTGGGTGGCTGAACACGGGCAATTTCTTTTATACAGTAATTCAATATAGGAGACAGTGGAGACCTGAATTTCCATGAAACAAATGCACTTTTACTCCATTAGCCAACTCAGAATGAGATAACTTTGTGGGTAGAGCAGTGGTGTCTGTGAGCATGACATCAGGCCTGTTCCAGAATCCCTTACTCAAGGTTAGTAACATTAGCACAGGGGAAGCTGCTCTTCTGCTGGCTCACGTTCCACTTTCCGTACAGGACTCAGCTCATCATTCTGCCAGTTTTTTATCAGCCAAGAAGTTGTAGGAAGCAAAAGCCTTTAAAAACCAGAAAATATTCATCAATAGTTTATACATTGGTTGTGGAATAAATTATCTGTGAGCATCATTGCACTGCTGTATTTGGAAGAGATTTATAAGTCCCTGGCTTTGCTTACTAAGTCCTGGCCAAGCCTTGCTTGGTGCAAGCTTGCTTGCACTCTCTCTGGCATTTCCTTTTTCCATTGCTTTATTCATAAGGAGGTGATTTTTATCGCTCTCTGCTCAGTAATAATGTGGTTCCTATCCTTCCTGCAAGAAGAAATTTCTTATTCTTTTTATTACATATAATCATTCTTTCCTTAATTTATAGCATGTCATGTATTATTCAGTGACATCTCTTGGCTCTGATTACAGGTTCTATATAATCTTACACACTTCAAAAATGATTGTTTAAATTACAATAAAATAATATCCAGCTCATTTATCTGCTGAATTTTTCTTTCATTTGCAGTTATCATGGCCAATGTTTTATACAAAAGAACTTTTCTTGAGGAGCCTTGCAGAGAGGTGGAGCTAATGTGCTGGGTTTCCTTGAGAAAGAGAAGGAGACAGCTCTGAGAAGCACTACCTGCTTCATGGGAAAAATGTTGAGGTTTGGAGAGAAATTTTACAGAATTTGTGAATCTCTGGAGTCCTGAACCAGAGTGCATTGAAGGCAGTGTGAGCAATGTCAAATGATGGCAAATTGTGATGTCAGAAAGTTTCTGAATTCTTCCCATGGTGGAAAACTTAATTAAGCATTCTTGGTCTACTTACCACCTACAGACAGACTCAGAGCTCATCCTAAGGAACATGTGAACACTGAGACCCTTGTGCCTCCATTCCTCTGCTCTCTTCTGATGGCCTGAGCCAGCAAGAGCTGAGGGTGGTTTAAACTGGTTTGATCTGAGAGGGGAAGAAGACTCACGTGGCATGTGAGGGCAAGGGAGGGGATCTGCTTTTAGAAAGTGGAGAAATGAGAAGAGGCTTGAAAAGCTGCTCTTCCTTGACTCTGATGAAATTAATTTTCAGACTTTTTCTCAGATCAGTGAAATCATCTGTGTTGTGGTATTTCTCCATCAATCCAGATAGAAATTGCTTCTATTAACAGTTAAGTATTGTGGTAGTGTTATGATAACACTGCTGGAAATTGGAATTCTGTGGTCTTTAGCGGTGGACACACATGGGGAAAGCATAGCTGCTCCTTTTAACTCCTATTTTCAGACAAAACTTGCTGATCTTTCTATTTACCCCTTTCTTATGTATTTAGAATATCTGTGATCCTCTCCTGGGTCCCAGCTACCTGCTTTCTGTCTGAGAGACAGAGAATTTCCTGGTGTGCTGTTGAACAAACAATAAACTACAGTGCAGTCAGGCCTGGGCTAAACCCTGAAATAAAGCTATTAGAATGTCCAGGCTTTTTTCTTTCTTTGTGAAGACCCACTGACTCAAGGGAAGAAACCTGTCAGGGATTTTTCAGAATGCTCTTAGGACTGAGTACAGTTATGGGAGTCACTGGTCTAAGATGGATACCCCTTCAGCTCCTTGGTCCTTATGAAATAATGAAAGGTGTCCTTATGAACTCTCCTCATTTCCCCAAAAGATCTACTTTTTATTCCTCCTTCAGTCTACCTCTACTTCAGAAGAGACTGTTGGATGCTCTTGTAACTGGAGAAACTCCTCTGGCCACCTCTGTGTTTGTCAGGAGCTATTTCATAGAGAAAATCACTCCTTCACATCTCAGCCCTTCTCCCAACCAGCTCCAAGTTCAGATGCCTTGAAGTGAACACAAATCCTGCCCAGGAATTTGTGTTGTCTAACTTCATCTTCTCAAGCTAGTGGTATGTCTAGGCCAAATTGATATCCATGTTTTGAATTTTAGGCCCCTTTCTAGCCCATATTGTAAAAGCAGAACGGCATATATCAGAGAGTGGACATGTCTCTTCTGGAGTTACTTCAATCTGCTACAAAGATACTGCTGCTGTATGATTTCTGGTCAGATGTCCGGATTCCAATTTCAACTTTCTCCCTTTCGAGGGAGAGGGGAGATGCTGGATGTCCATGTCTAGCCTGAGCCCCTTGGCTTATCCTTTTTGCACTCAGTTGGATTAAATGTGGGTTCAGCTGTAGTGGGCAAGCTCTGCTCAGCTTGCATTCCCAGGATGACACAGAGACCACTTCTAACATTAAATCAATTCCTATTAGCAAAACTGCCTGCTGGAAGCTTTCATTTGCACTCCCAATGCCAGGGAAAATAACGTATTTCTTACCCTCCTCACACAGACAGTTCCTACAGACTCTTTTATCAAATAAAAGCAAGGGAGGGTTTTTTGTTGTTGCTTTTTGTTGAAGATTCCTGACTGAAAACCCGCAGTACCCACTTTTCTCTCTGGTTAGGATCCAGCACTGCAGAAACTCATTTTCACTGTACTTCAGCTGAAAACTTTAGAGACTGCAGACAGGAGTTGGAGCAGTCTCTGGATGCTGATTCTTGTCAGGTTTATAGATGTATTCCTAAGCAAGTCGTTTCTGCTCTCTGCAGGATGTTGCTTCTGTCTCTAAGGGCTAGGTTATGTAAAAATAATGTCAGAAGCCTGCCTTAACCTGGCAAAAAACCCCAGAAATAACGATTGTTCAATGAAATGGTGCCTTTTCAATCAGTCCTCCTCCCTAATTAGTGATGTATGGTGGAGCTAATCTTTCAATAAAAAGGAAAAAAAAAAGACCAATTTTATTGATGATTGATGGGAGAAAACCTGAATATATTATTAAAGGTCCAATTAGTTGTGTCTAGAGGGGGGTTAATAAAAAAACATTTTTGAAAAAAATCTTAAGGTTTTTCAATATGAATATAAGCTTTACATCTAATGTAGTCTGGTGTGACTTGAGGGGAGAGTCTGATCTCACCAGCAAGCCCTCTTGGAAAAAATGCATTTCCAAGTGTGCAGAAGAGCAGAGTGGACCAAGCCATTAGATGTGGTTTTACAGCACTCGGAATGAACGCAAATCTGCGTTGATACATCTTAGTACAAAGACTGATTGTGATTTACAATTGACAGAATCACAGTATCAAAGAATAGGCTGAGTTAGAAGACATCCACAAGGGTGTCTTCTAGAGTCCAACTCCTGGCCCTTCACAGGACCATCCCAGTTTGGTTGGGCACTGTTCTTTTTTTTTCATCAGTTCCTCATTAGTACCAATCCTCATTTTGAGCACTGGTACAAATCAATCTGAAATTGGAGGCCTAAATGTTACCCTAGTTTTCTGTTGGAAGCATTTCGTGGGTGGAAAGTCTCTTATTTTGCTGCAATATTAACTCAAGTATATAGAATTCGGGGATGTGATCTTTTGCTACTGACCCGCATTTGAGGAAACAGAGCTAATAAAACTCATGCACTTATATCCCACAGGCCTTGGTATGGAAATAAATTCCTTTCTTCTAGGAGAAAAAGGCAAGAAAAATCAGAAAAGCTTTTCTAAGTTGGCTAAATTGCTTCACTCTTATAATGTCTTAGGAAACATGACACTGTTAAGAAGACCCTACAAACATATGAATTTACGGTCTCCAGTAGCTCCTCCTATCATAACCTCCCTTATTAGGAGGTACTATAGGTTCCCTGAAAAACTCCAAAACAAACCTATGACATCTCTTACCTGGCTTCCATTGCTGTGATGTGGTATGACCTGCCAGTTAGTGGTGGCAGCTGGGATGCTGAAGCCAGGATCAAAAGAAAATTGACCTGAACTCTGCTACTGGGAAGAGAGCATGAAAGACAGAAACTTTCCTATATCCTTTCTCAGGAATAAAGGGCTAGTGGATGTTGCTTGCATGCTCTTATTTTGCACTACTGTCTGTGAGTTTGAAGGTATTGACTCCATTTAGCTTTTTACACTGTTCTAGCACAAGTGTAAGTGCCCCTGTAGTTCTGATATGTAATCTCATGTCAAGCCATGGTTCTTCTCTCTCTGAGCCAGGACAGAAGCTAACTGATTGCAACCAGGCTTTAAAAAGGAATATAATTAGATGTAAATCACTATTTCAGAGCAGTTGTGCTGACAGCTAGGGGATTAATTCTGCTCTTACTTATTAAGCATATGCTCCAGATTTTTGATATAATTTAAGTTGAAGAGAATATTACATGACAGGCATCCCTTTAAACTTTTACAACTTCTTGGATCTCCTTCCAATGTTAATTGTAATCCCAAGTGATGAGCCTATCCATTTAACACAAAATTAGTAAATTCTGCCTCTGGTGAAATGGTTGCTGCATGTGGGGAGTCATTCTACTGCTCCTCTCTGTGTATGAAGCTCACTAGTTACAAAGAAAACAAAAACCATCTTGTAAACTGCTTGATCTTCCCCTCTGCTCTGCTGTTCCTGGCACTCCACTTATTGTGGAAGAAACTCTGGAGCTTTGTCATACATTGGGGCTGAGGCATCCATTACCCATCACAGGCATTACAGGTTGTCCTTCTGAACTGTAAGATGAAAAAAGCATTTCTTAACTAACTTGCTGGTGCAACACCAGGAGTACTGAAGTCCTTGGGCTTGGGTTTTCAAAGAGCTGGTCAATTCTTAGAGATGCAGAAAACTCATGTAAGCAGCTAATTTCCATCAAAGTATACTCTATAGCATTGATGGGAGCAGGACAGGCTAGGTTAGAGGAAGATGACAATATGGGTGGATTTGGAGTCGGAGCTGCTCTTTCTCTTGAAGACATATGTCGTGGTTTTACCACAAATTTAGCGATTTTGGACAAGAGATTTCCTAGAGAAGCCACAAACACACCCCAAAATGAAGAAAACACACAAATATCACAGTTTATTTCGCGCACACACAAAACCTGACAAATAAAGTGCAACAAGACAGACAAATTAAGTTTCCCAGGGCCTGTGTTGGGATGAGGACGCTCTGGAAATAGTGCTTGTCTCTCTCTGGGCTCCTGGAGAGACGCTGGGGTAATTAGAGGAAGCACACGGCCGATCTGAGGGCTCTCCAGCAGCGTGAGCTTCTGCTCGGCTGTTTACTGAAGGAAAACACTCAAGAAAGTTAGAAACCACGAGCGCCCCTGCCTCCCCTTCCTGATAGCCCCAGGAAGGGATTTAGTGCTGATGGAAGAGATGTGGTCTTTGGAACCTGGGCAATAGCTGCAGATAATCACCAGACCACTCACCTCCAGGGAAAGGAAAAAAAAACCCACAAAGGGAAAAAGAAAAAAAAGAAAAAAACCCCAATCCGCTCCCCGAGGAGGAAATCCGCCTCCCAGGAGATTCACGAGGAAGAATGCAATTCCGAGAAAGAGAAAAGTCCCCTCCAAAAGGGAAAGAAAAAAAAGAAAGAAAGAAAAACTAATCACGAGAAAAACGTGATCAAAAAAAAAGAACAAACGGCTCCCTCCCCCCCCAGGAAAATACCACCAAGCTGCCGCGACAGAACCGCGGATTCGTCCTCCACGTGGACGCAGGTCCCGGACAGCGGCGGAGAGCGGTGGTCCCCCTGGTGCTCCGAAGCCGAAAAGAGAAAGATGGCCGGCCGTCTTCCGCTTTTATAGGGAGGTCTCGATCCTGCGCCTGCGCAGATGGGTCCCCAAGGCTGGCCCTTTTTCTAATTGGTCAGCCCCCCTGGGGGCCCGCCCCGTGTCTTCAGTGGCTCACGGGAAAACACTGCGGCCAGCTGGAAGCTACGTGCGCACCGGGACGGCATATCCGGTGATGGCGGCCACCGCCAGCGCCACATGCTAGCCGGGTCTGGC